>PVHY01013150.1:0-42193 GCA_004024945.1 Uropsilus gracilis | reverse complement strand
AAAGATGTGGTACATATACACAATGGAGTATTACTCATCAATTAAAAATGACAAATTTGATGAATTTATGGAAACCTGGATGTACCTAGAAGAAATCATTCTAGCAGAAACGAGTCAGATAGAAAGGGACAGAAACCAAATGGTTTCACTAATATATGGTCAACCAAATGAAACTGCACAAGGGGAGAATGGGGACCAGATGGAGCGGTGGGAAGGGGAGGCGATGGGTGACTCCCAGGGACTGAAATGATGTGAAATATATATAAATAAAAAAATTATTAAAAAAAAGAATTAGTAGTGAATTTTGTATTTTAAACTACATAAAAATCTCATTTCTTATATTTTTAATCTGTTAATAATACCTTTCACTACGTAAAAATTTGTTTTATTTAATTTGAGGTAGCCCCAACTGTTTATTTGTGCTTTTATTTCTGTTGTCATAAGGGTTGAGTTCCCCAAGGTATTCTTATCATTGATGTCATCAACCACAGCATCTTTGTTTTCTTCTATGTACTTCATAGATCTAAATCTTTAATCCATGTAAATTTGCATTGTGTTCATTTTTAATATGTGATCATCTGGTTTTCTCAGCACAATTTGTTATGGAAACTCTTCTTTCTCCATTTGTGACTTCTTTGTCATAAATTAATATTGATGTGTGGACTTTTATTCCTGGGCTCTAAATTCTGTTCCATGAATCCATTCATCTATTTCTATTCCCATACACACTGTTGTAATTACTGTTGTTTTATTATATAATTTAAAGTCAGGTAATATGACATCTCCATTTTTCTTCTTTTTTGGATAGGGCTGCTCTAAGTCATTTGGGGGATTCACGGCTGCATATAAATTTTAGTGTTTTTATTCTTTTCTTGAAGAATATCATTGGCATTTTAATAGAGCCTAAATATATTTGCATACTGCTTTTATATGACTAGAAATTCTGACATTTTTAATACTCTTCATTAATAAACAGTGTTTTCTGTATTTTATGTCTTATTTGAACTTTTTACTAGTATCCTATAGTATGCATTGCATAAATTTTTCACCTCGTTGGTTAATTTAATTCTGTTATTTAATTTTTTATGTAACATAATGGAATTGTTCTCTTAAATTCTTTTTCTTCTCACTTATAATTTGTATTAAAAATGCAGATAAAATTTATTGTCCATTTATAACCTGCCCCTTTTCTACAGTCAATTATTATTTCTAGTAGTTTTTCAGTGGTGACTTTTGAGTTTTCTACATTTATTATTATTATATCATCTACAAATAGTGATTGTTTTTCTTTCTTTTCAGTCAGGATTCCACTTCCTTCTTTTTGAGGTCTGCTTTAGCTAAAAACCTCAACTACATAGAAACTGCTACAGTGTAAATCTTTGTTTGTTCTTGATCTCATTGGAAAACTTTAAGTTTTTCACCATTGAGGACATTCTCTGTAGGTTGTGACATATGGCCTCAGAGTCTTTCTATTCTCATTTCTTTAAGATTTGTCATCATAAATAGGCATTGTATGTTGTCAAATACTTCCTTTATATATAACAATATCATCATGCAATTTTTAATGCATTCTTTGGTACAATGTATCACATTTACTGATGTGTTTACAGTACAATTTGTTTACAGTACAGTTATAATTGATTCTAAGTAGGAGTCAATCTTACTTGGTCATTTCCTACGATCCATGTGCTATATTACTGAATTTAATTTGCTAATATTTAATAAAGAATTTTTGCATCACTACATTCATAAGAGATTTTAGTGTGCAGTTTTCTTTTGTAGTGATGTCTGTCTGGTTTTGGTATTAGGGTAACGTTGGCATCATAGAAAATATTGAGAAGTATTACCTCTTCTTGATTTTTTTGTAATAATTTGAATAATATGGATACAACTTCTTTAGAGATTAGGCAAAATTCATTTATAAAGTCATCTGGATTTTGTTTGTAGAGTGACTTTTGGTTGCTATTTTGATTTCTGTAATTGGCCTGTTCAAGTTTTCAGTTTTGCCCTCACTAGCTATGCTATTCTAAAAATTCATTCATTTCCTCAAGATTATCAAATTCATTGGTATACATTGTTCATTGTAATCTCTTGTGATCCTTTGTATTTTATCATAAGCTGAAATTATGAAATTACCATATATAATTTTTCTCTTACATTTCTATTTCTATTTATTAAAGTTTTCATTGTCTCAAAGAGATCCATTATTTTATTTATCATCTTGAAAACTAAATCAGAGTCTTTTATTTCTATTTCACTTAATAACACTGTGGTTTTTAATATTTTCTTCCTTCTACTAATTTTTGGATTTGTTTGAGGTTTTTATCCAAAGTGCTATAGGCTTAATGTTAAATTGTCTACTTGGGATTTTTCTTGTTTCTTAATGTAGGCCTATATCCACTTAGAGCTACTTTTGACTATTCAATAAATTCTCACAGCTTGCCTCTATTTTGTTTAGTCCTGGTATCTTTTAACTTCTGCTTTAATTTCTTCTTTAAGCTGCATGCTATCTAACCCCCACATGTATGAGACTTTTCCAGGTTTTTTTATAGTGTACTTCTAGTTCTACAGCATTACAATCAGAGAGAAACCTCAGTATGAAATCAATCTTCATAAATTTATTGATAATTGACTAGAGTCCTGATAACTAAAAAATAAAATTTCAAAAGTAGGTAGACAAAGAATTTATCAAGTAATCAAAGTAAGAACTCAACCTATAAAACAGTCCAACAGATTTTACTCTGTGGGAACCATTCAGCTAGAAATAGTGTGAATTGAGTCTATATACCTAGAAACAATGAGTCATTGGCATCAAGAATGTACTTATTTTTGATAGGCAGACTTCTGGTTCTAAATTGTCCCGATCTAAAGATATGCTGATTTAAAAGAAGGCAACACAAGTTTTCATCTCTTCCTTTCCATACATACACACAAAAAAATGCCTTGCAGAGATTCAAAGAGAGGATACTAAATCTTTTCTATCGGAGAAGACTGACTAACACCTCCAGGCTGCAGATTCCTGTATACAAGATGGAGCCTGTACAAATGTCTTGTTCCTTTGCTGCCAGACCAGGGGAAGGATCTCAAGAAAATTTCACATTATGTTTATAGTCCCAACATATGGTCCATTCTGAGAATAATCCATGTACACCTGAGAAAAATATATCCTATGCTACTTTGAGTTTTAGATATATACTAAGCCTATTCAAATATAGCTCATCTTTAAAGATGATTAATTCCTAATTTATTTCCTGTCTTGATGATCAAGCTATGTAAGAGCTTTTAGATTAAATTTTTAAGTAAGGGGAAAAAAAGAACAGGAAGATAAAGTGGAAAAGGGAGAGTCACCCTTACTTTTAAAAAACTGTTCCTTTCAGCTTTCCTTATGGAAACAAAGGTAAATGATACAGTGAGAATGTTTGTGGAAGATTTGATGACAAAGAACTAAATTCTACTTACAGATCAGAAAGTTCTTTTATCTTAATTCAGAAAATTGTATATAAGAACTACCCAATATTATTTGAGATAGTATATGTTTTGACAAATTACATATTAAGTTAAATATTTCCTAAGAGGATAGATTTAATAATACAAGATGGAACTTTTATCTACTTAAAATAGGCTTATTAAGAATATAAATTCATATACACAGAATGCAGTAGAAGAGTGAAGAAATCATTTGGAGATTTTAACAACAAATATGCAAATTCACCAGACATTAACAAAAAAAGGATTGTTTTGACTGGAGTAACCTGATAATTGTTCTAATTCTTACAGTATAAAATGTTCTTTATCAATAGAACCACTTCTCTACTCTATTAAAAGCAAATTTCCCTTCATGTAGGCTCTGACAATTTGTAGTACAAATATTTTCTACTAATTAAAACCATAGGCACTTAATGATCTGAAAAAACTTGGTATTTGAGAAAAAGAAAGCAATTTTAGTTGCATTGCTACTAAGAGTAGTCTATATTTTGTTCCAGGATGAGAACATAAATACTGAGAATGAAAAGCACAAGAATTATGGAAACTTGACTTGCCTGTTACCATGAGGCTTGTTCTCAGTCAGGAAACCAAAACTGATACCCAAAGAAACTGAGGAGTACCCCCAAATTGGAAAAGAAACCCATGTAGACAGTTACAAAGCTCTGTGTTTATTGCACAAATACATTAAAAAAGAGTACTTGAACTGTAGTGTTCTAAAATATTTTTAATGGATATGTAGAGAGAAAAAGAGTAGGTAATTGGATTTCAAATAACAGACTCCTCATCAACTCCAAAATCACTCACCCCCTCATGGGCAAATGCTCAGACAGGCAGGCAGATGAGCTGCCAGGAGAATTAATTTTCCCAGCAAAGAAAAATTAGTATTAGATGGACAGGACTCAGGAGGATGGGAGAGATCTGATATTCTCAAAGCAAAATTCAAACTGAAAAATCCACCACAGGGTCAAGATGGCATCCACCATATTCTCTGAAGAAAGCAAATTGTCCTATTTACCAAAGCACTCAAGCCAGAAGGGCATAGACACATATCTGCTCCTAGTTCCTAGCCATCCTACTACCCCTTGTTCAGAACATCCAGTTCATGGCATATTAGGAAATGTAATCAGGTGTCAGAGGCATAGAGGTGGGAGAAGGAGATAGAGTCCAGAGCATCACTTACTCTGTATCAAGTAGAAGTGTTCTATAATATGACACATTAACATATTGTTTTCAGACAGAACAAATATATTCCCTTCTAAAACAACAAATACATACCAGAAATACATGTAAATATCATATTATATATTGTCCATCAAGATAATTCAATTTCTGTAAGAGAATGTTAATGATGGACAGAACTTTGTGCACAATTTACTTTTATTTTTCTTATTAATACAGCTAATGCAATTTGACCTTAGAGACTTTGTTAATATAAAATATTGCAGGGAAAGAGAATAAAAATAGAAGCTGGAAATAACAGTCTTCATTAGTGTTGTTTTGATGTCAAATGGTTCCATAATAGTGAAAGATGTATTAATTCATAATTTCCAAGTAGTCATTCACTAAAAGATCTGAGAACTATTAATGTTTTCTCAACACTTTTTTTTTCTAGACAAGTAGAAAAATCTTTTATGATTTTGGAACCTAGTTGTCATCAATCACCTTTAAATATCTAAATGAGAGCATGAGAGGGAATTTTTTTTTCCTACTAAGGAAAGTCCATTGTATTGCATAATTCTCTGTCATGGCACTTACTAAGTTCTGCTAGTTATATAACTCCTTGTAACCCTTCCTACCTCTGAACTAACTCTGAGTCTATTGCTCCCCAGAGAAGCCTCTTCTTTCAGGCCTCCTAATATAAAGAATATAGCAAGACTCAGACAGCTTTGTTTTGCCGAACCATGTTCTTAAAATTCAGTTCTTCATACTTATTCACAGCATTGTGATTTTACACCGATTTTAAAGTCTGGAAATGAAATGATTTGCTTTTTTTCTTGTGGTTAAACAACCTCTAATTTGTATGACTTAAGCAAATTTTTTTCAAATAAGAAAAAGCTTCATGTGTTTGGTCTTAGAATTATTTTACTCAGACTCTCCTTTCCTTTCATTTTCAAAATCAAATGTTACCAGGCTCAGGCCAATCTATACTCCAAATATCTGTGTATGTGTCCCATCCTCTCTATTCTCTCTTAGGATATCTTTATGTAGTCCTCACCATCTCTTATCTGGTTAGTCTTTCTTCATTCCATTCTTTATAAACCAGCAGAGTGAACATTTTTAAAGCCACAGATGTAGTTATGATAAATCTTTAATAACCAGTGTCTTTATAAATAACAGTGTGTCATCTATGGGGCAATGAGTGCTAAATGGCAAAAAAAATTGAATATTAAATTATAGATTTTATAATTAAAAATGTGTATTTTTAAGCTACATAGGGTTCTTCACCAATTACATATTTTTTCAAATTGAACTTTTTCAAACTGAGTGGAAAATTGAAATTTTAAATAGAAGATGATATGATGATTTTTCAAATTTATTGTTGTACATCGAAATTCAAAAAAATCAAGAAAATAACCGTTATGTCTAGTATTGGGTTTATCTTGGTAAGAAAATATAAGGATATTTATTCATATATAAAAGTGAATTAGACTTTATATCATCAACAATTAGAATGTAAGATAAGAATATTTTTATTGATAATGATATCAAAGCCCACAAGACATTCAGAAAGAAATTGAACAGAAGCGTGAGAAGTCCTGCCAGGGGTAGGGGTGGAGGGGTGCGGGCATTTAATCCCTTCTGGCTTGCCCCCACTTTAGTCAGTCCTCATCAGAAACAAGAAATCTGTAAATAATTCAACAGAAGAAAGAGATGAGGCAAGGGATATGATTAAAAGCCCTGGACATGCACATCCACTGGGTAGGACCCAAAAAGAATTTAGAGCAAACTACTGAACACCAGGATGAGACTAACTATAGAGATTAACCATCAGGATTACTCCAACACCATCACTCTCAATGGGGCCTAGGAGCCAGAATTACAGTTCAGAGAGACCTCCAGCAAAACCGAAGTGCACCCCCTCTGGACCGAGGGAGGAAGGGCTCAGAAATATGGCAGCAACTCGACAGCTAAATGGCAATCCATGAACAAGGAGACCAACCAGACCAACCCATCAATCAACATCTCTCCTTCCAGGGAACTATTCAACTGATGACAGAATGGAGGAGTCACATAGAACAGAGAATTGGCACTGTCGCACTCCAAAAGAGCTCAGACGAGCTGTCTGACACAAGTTAAGACTAGAAATCTGAGAAGTGTGGTCTACGGTGTGTGCCCCAGGAACACTGATCCTAACCCAGGAAAAGGACATTGCTCCCGAATAAAGAGACTTAAGGGCTAAACATGGACCAGCAAACAGTAAAGAGAATGGACACAGTGACCAGTTTAGGGGGGCAACCCCAAGGGGCCCAACAACCATACAAAGAGGAATGATGCTGAATGATACTAAATGTAAATAATATTTTTTAAAAATTTTTGAAAAATATTGGAATAAATCTTAGAAATTGGAAAAAACCTAAATAAATATAAATTTATACTAATTGATGGGTCAAAATATCTTGTATTAATTAATTTTTCTTTAAATTGACCTTGAGATTGGTTCCAGCAAGATTTTTGTAGAAATTGTCACATTTTAAAATTTTTAATGGAAATACAATAAAAATTTTAAATAGCCAAAATCATTTTTTAAAAAATATAAGATTGGAAGACCCTATCTGATTTTAAAACTTTCTGTAAAACTACAAGAATTAAGACAATGTAATATTAATGAAATAGTATTATATAAATCAATGGAACAGAATCAGAATAGATTCATTTGGTTAATTGATTTTTTGATAAAGATACCAAGACAATTCAATTGCAAAATGAAACATTCTTCAACAAAATGTTGCCAGGACTACTGGATACCTATGTGGAATAAAAATAAGCACCAATCTTTCAAATCACACCAAAAAATTTACTAAAAATAAGTCATAGACTTAAATGTCAAACTGGAAAATATAAAACTATAGAGGAACCCAAAAGTGACACTCTTCATAACTTTGAGTAGGCAAAGATAACTTAATTAACATACATGTACAACTGAGAAAAGAAAACGTGACCAGCTGCATTTTTTCAAAATTTTAAAATTTTGCTCTTTGGAAGCTACTATTGTTTTAAAAATGAAAATTGAAGTCAGAGGCTGAATGAAAATAATACAATATATCTATATTACAGTCTCTTTATCTGCAACATGCAAAGAATTCTTACAACTTTATAAGAAGACAAAGGTTCCAGTGAAAAATGGACATAAACCAAATTTGGGGAAGAAGGGATATAAGTACTATCAACAGATGAACAAATAGAAAAAAAAATGATGTATACATAGACACCAAAAATTAATTAGCTAATTAATTCCTGATATAACTGTAGGACTAAATCTAAAGTAATTATTTTGAGTAAAAAAAAGTCAGATCTCTGCAGAATGACTCCATTTCTATAAAATTCTAGAAAATGAAAACCAAGCTACACTGACAAAAACAGAGCAGCAATTGACCTGAGTCAGGAGCAAAGAGTAAAGAATGAACTGCGGAGAGGCACAAGGACACCCCCCAGTGATGAAATTGTTCTGTGTCTTACAGTGGTGACATCACAAGAATATTCATCTCTTTCCTCACAAAATATGTGCAACTTATTGTGTTTACATTACATATTACTAATTGATTTTTTCAGAATAAATAAGGAAAAGTAAAATTGGAATAATAGTTGTTATTCATTAAATTTTTGTAATGTATGAGGTAATGTACTTCATTACATAAATATTTAATGTTTGTTATTTGATAATCAGCATTATTATTGATATGACTCAGATTAATCAATAAGTCTCCATATGTAATGAGTTGAGCAGATTCTCATCTCTCCTTGATGATGATAATGCTGATCTGAATATTAATTGAGCCTCTTTATAAATTTCCATTTAGTTTTTTAAACAAGGTCAAGCCAAAATGACATCAGAAAGTTGGTTCTTGTGCTTTAAGTTGTATTCATAGAGACCATTTCTTGATTAGTTGCAGAAAAACTAATAAATAAAACTTCCATTTTACTCTTTCTCTTCCCTCCTTTTCTATCACACCCACTTTTTTTATTTCACATACAAATAACTTATGGATAAAAGAATGGGTAAAAACTCTAAAATATAGGCATTATATATTTATGATCACCATAAATTCTCTTTTTTAAAAGAAAAGTCATATCAATCTTTAACTGGCATTTTCAAATTCTTGTTCCTTTCTGAAAAAGAAGGCAGAGTAGAATAGTGTCTTCTATCAAAGTGTAATCAAGAACAAACATAAAAACTACACCATATTTGCTTATTGTCATCACTCTACACCTTCTTAAAACCAATTAATAGACTAAGAAAACAAATACCACATATCAGCATGACTTGGATATACTTCATTAACTCTAGAATTTAATCAGGAGATAGGGCGGAAAAAGATGCCACCAAAACTATACAGCCATACCCAAATTGTAAAACTTGTGACCATTTCATTCAGAACCTGGAAAGCTAACAATTAGAAAGATTAAGAAGTAGTTAATTAACCTAATTAAGAACAGTACACTTTATAGATATTTCTTCAAGGTAGTTGGAGTGGTTGTTTGAAATCACGTTTATTGGTATGTGGGTTCTGTACTTGAATTAATTCAAATTTTAAATGCTTTAAGAGTTGGGACTCTTATTGTGCACCAAGAAAAAAAAATCTTAAAGATTCCAAAGGAACTAAAGCCATTGTGTCCCTTAATGGATCTAAACTTACCTAGGAATACTCAAGACAGTTTGTGGATATTTATCTTAGGACATTTTGTATAGTATCAAACGTAGATATAACAAGAGCTGCTTTGAACATAGGCGAAAATCTTGAACATAGGACACCATCTAAAAAGTGACAGCAAAGATACATTATACATGCTTAAAGAATACCCTAGGCAGGGAAACATTTATTGCAATGGTAATCCAAGGCTCCAACAGGAAAGTTGGAAAAGCAAGATTGAGTAAGGGAAAGGAAAACAATCTACAGCCTAGAGAACATCTTAGCTAATTTTCTTCTGCTTGAGCATTTCTTTTGGAGTAAGATACTGTTCAGGGATGATCTGTTTCTCTAGTTAGTGTACAGTGGGACCTATGTCTTTAGTGTATGACTAATCTGTTTGCCTTTTGAATTCTGGGAACCATCCAAAGTATTTTATATAATTGTCAGGCATTTTGTCAGATTTAAAAGGATCTATAAAACCAAAGAAATATTGCAGTCTTTGGGTTAGCAGTACTGGAGTTTTGAGTATTCTCTGAGTGATGTTTGTTTTGAGCATCAAGAAAAGAAGATAAACATAATAAGTCACTAGACTGTAGACTCTCCCGAAAGGGAAGCTTAGGAATCTGCCTACTGAATCATTTAAAGGCAGACTAGAACTGGCCCTAGATACAGTGGACACAATTGGAGAAGAATTTGGACAACCCGAAAAGGTCTTTTCTTCCCCAACTTTTATATTCCATTTTGAAATCTGTACTTCTTATTAATAAATTGAAGATCACAGGCAACTATAGATAAATATATCATTTGTAAACCCAAAGAATTAACTTCCTTGTTGATATAATGGAATTTGGATCTCTTCTCTGGGTGTTCCTTGTGTGTATAGAAGCAAAAGATTTCAACCAAAATTAGAACATGTGATGGAAATTATTGTGAGGGGAAATCTCTGAAATTCAGGCATTATATATTTATGATCACCATAAGCAACTACTAGTTCTCACTACCAGAACCACGACAAAGAACAATAGCAAAATCAATCTAAATGTCACCACATCCATGGAGAAATATTCCAGTACTTCGCTCATAGGATACTCCCAAGCATCTTCTATGGACATTTCAAGTATTTCAGACCTATTGCTGATAGACTACTGTGATATTGTGATTATAAGGAATATATCCATTTCCCCTGTTCTCTCAAAATGCTGTTCCTATGAATATTCCCTAAAGCAAAAATGTATAAAACAAAGAAGCAATTACCATTAATTTCTGTGGGAAATATTTTTGTCCACCATCAACTCTTATATTTCCATGACCTTTGCTTTCTCCCCTGTCCCTTTCAATTTCAGAAACTTCAGTTCAGTTATAAATGTTCTCTAGTTTTTATAAGTATTTTTAATTTGTCTAATCACCAGCCATATAAATGCCTACTATTTGTTTTTGTCATTGAGACTTGCTTGAATTTACAGTTCCTTTGACCACCTACCATTTTGTTGTTATAGCAGCATTTACTATTTATCAATAATATTCTGTAGGTGGATATACTATGTCTTTTTGATGCATTTTTTTCAAGCAATGGGCATTTAAGTTCCTTCTCTGATCTAACTATTGTAAATAGCGCTGCAATGAACTTGTGAAACTATATAGTATTTTAAGCTGACAGTTTCATGATCTTTAGGAAAGATGTTGAAGAGTGGAATTTCTGACTTTTCAAGGTTAGTTCTCACCACTTTTCACAAGGGCTGTATCCACTTACACCACCAATAGTGTAATAATGGGTTCCTTTTTTCCTGCATTGCTCCAGCACTTACCTTTGCAGGTTTTTTTAATGACTGTCTTCTCACAGGTATGAGATATTATCTCATTGTGGTTTTTTGTTGCATCACTCTAGTTGGGAGTGATGATGAACAATTTCCCATGTATCAATTAATTTTCTGGATTACCTCTTTAGTGAATTATAAATTCAGATATGCTGTCCTTTATTAATTGGGTTATGTTCTATTATTGATCCTGTTTTTATAAACCTTGTATATGGATTCCTTATCTGTTATATAATGCATAAATATTTTTCTCCCCTTTAGCAGGATTTTTTTATACTGCACTTATATTTCAGGAGTTACTAACTTTATTCTGCTGTAATTTCATTTGACTATATGGAGGAGTTAAACCCCATGTCTTCAGTCTGCTGCCATCTTGCCTAATCTTTCTTTGGAAAACATTTTAAGCAATTCTGGACCCAAAGTCAACCTACCAAATTATACCAAATAACATATAAAGCCTAAAATATTAGTCTTGTGGATAGAATCCATGATCTATGGTATCTCTTTTTAACTTTTGAGGAGCTAGTGTCAAATTGAATTGAATTGTAGATACCTAGTGAGAGTCCAGAGAGTTGAAAAATCAGTGTTGGGAAACAAAAAATCACATTTGGTGTTAGAAGTGTTTTGTGTAAGAAGCAAATCATAGTATTTACTTAAACTGACCCTGGAGCCCTTAGTAGTCCTTTAAGCAAAATAAAAGAAAGGAAGAAAGTGGTTCTTAAAGAGAGGCACAAATACAGCAGAGAGACGTGACCCATCACAGACTGATGGGGAACAAACATCAGAAATGTCATAACTTCCAGTATTTGTGGCCTTTTAATTGTATTTATGTGATGTCTACTATAGATAATGGCAAGAAAAAGAAGAGCTTTATGAAACAAAATTCCTGAAAGTTCTCCTAGATTGAAGTCACTATGGTTAATAGCAAAGACCTGAGACACATGCCTAGGTTAGAATCCCTATGCCTCAGTGTCTGTTTCTTTAACAGTCAAAGATAAATGATGGTAGTATCTGTCTCATGAGTGTATTAGTTAAATGATCTCATATAGTTAACATTCCAGTACATTGAATGTACTATATCAAGTTACCTGTGATAATTATGTATGTACATATAAACCAATGAGCCTGGATCAGAATAATAATTAGATCATCATTTCGCAGAATACTTCTAAAGATCCCTGAGAGGAAGGCAGGGCAAAAATCATTATCATGCCCTCTCCCTCATTTACAGATTAAAGAAAGCAAATCTTTTACCTTAATTAGCATTTTGTCCAAACCATGAAAAAAAAAAGTAACTGTTGAAGATTAAAAACTGGTAAAGTTTGGTAGTTTTTATTTCACTATTGAGAGATGTTCATTTTTTTAAGCAGTTGAACTAAGAGATTTTTGTTTTGTTGCTTAGTGGAATAAAAGGTGGACATGTTGGAAAGAGGAGTCTTATATGTTGATCTTATTTCATAATTATACCAGGTAAAACAGAATTGCATCAATAATACTTATCAAATTCAGTCCTTCTTATGTTTTCTGATCCATTCTGTTCTACTTTTAAAATGTCAATCTTGATTCTGACTTATTTGACATATATCTCATGAAACCACTATCACCAATTTGTTTGAAAAGGACTACCTTAGCACATTCTGAACCCTTGTCCTACATTCTGACCACATGCTGACTCCTTTGAGCAAATCACTTTTACCTCCCAATTTCCACTCAAATATCTCCTCCTCATAGAAGTCTCCTGTGGTAACTAATCAGATACAATGAGATGCTACTCCCCCTGGTCTACCTCAATATTTGCACAACACTACTAATGCGGCACTTTCTGTTCTGTGATGATGTTTTCAACTCTCTTCCACTAGACTATAATCTCTCTCAAACTACCCCATCTAGTATTAAATATCTAATCTCTGGCATATAGTAGCTATCATTAAATGTGCATTTTTTTAGCATTGAATGAATGAATCTGACAGTGTGAAAGCAGATTAATTTACCAAAGTATTACTTGCCAAATGACAAATTCATTCATCAATTTATCAAATACGTTTGAATGAATATTTTTATTTAACATTTGTAAACATATTATTCATATTATCATATTCAAACTTGAGTAGGTCACTTAGTGAATTGTCTTGGGGGAAATTAACTTTCAGCAAATTAGGAAAATTATTACATTAATGACTTGATCTAGAGTTCATGTTTCCCATCTAATAAACAGTTTTTCTTCCCAAAAGATTCAGGTTGGCTTTTCTCAGTTTGTTTACAGTAGGTTTCTCCCAGTAAGTGTGACCAGGCTATGTGGAACTCCTGTCAGTCAGTAGTTTGTGGACTTGGGAAGTACATACCTCTTCTTGAAGAATGTAAACTATTTTAAACTGTGATGATCCTACTAATTGAAAAAAAAAGTTTTGTCTGATTTCTTTGCCTTTTCTCTAATATAAAAAATAGAAGCAATAGAAGTTCTATCTTTTTTTTTTAATTAGAGAAATATAGTTTGGTAGTTATTATCCACCTGCAAGTTTATCAGTAAACAAACCCTCTCAATCTGAAAAACTCATCTCTTTACTCTCAGAGTTAGAGAGTTAGACCTAAAGACAACCCTTCCTGCAATGTGAACTCTGCCCCTCCTATCTGCTTGGTGCCTCAGGTCCCTCAGTACACACTTTATATCCCTTTTCTTCTTAGCTGATATTGGGATTTATATAATCATGTCATCGTTGCTTTCCACACAAGTGATTAAATCTGATAACAAATATCTGCAAAGAATTCATATAACTTAACAAAAACAAGGCCAAATGTTCAGTCAAAAAGTGGGGAGAACTAAAGAGACACTTCTCCAAAGAGAAAATACAAATGGCCAACAGGCATATGAGAAAATATTCAACATCACTAATAACCAAGGAAATGCAAATCGGAACCACAATGAGATGCCATCTCACAACAGTAAGAATGGCCCATATCACAAAAATGGGTAACAAGTACTGGCAATTGATGTGGCAAGAAAGGAACACTTTTACACCACTGGTGGGAATGCAAACTGATCTGGCCACTATGGAAAGCTGTGAGAAGGATCCTCAAACTACTAAAAATGGAACTACCATTCAATCCAGCAATCCCATTTCTGGGAATCTACCTAAGAATACCAAAACACTAATTCAAAAAGACACCTGTAATCAGACGTTTACTGCAGCACTGTTCACAATAGCCAGAATATGGAAACAACCCAAATGCCCCCAAACTGATGAATGGTTGAAAAATATGCAGCATATTTACACAGTGGAATATTATTCTGCAATCAGAACCAACAAATATGGCACATTTGTGATAACATGAATGGATCTCAAGGGAATCATAATAGGAGAAATAATTCAGAAAGAAAAAAAAAAACCATATATTCTCACATATGGATGGGATATAGGAATGACAAACAAAAGGCCAAGAAAAAGTCAAAATAAGCTAATTTAAATTAAGCTCCCTATCTGGGCCAAGCAGATAGGGAGAAAGAGAGGGGAGGGAGAAATCAGGGAAGGAAGGAGCACGAGAAGATCAAGATGAAGGTTCATAGGTGATAAGGTGGAGGGAGAACCCCAGGAAATGCATGCAATGATGTAATATGTCTATATAACACATATATACATAAATATGTCAGCAAAATGATTAATAAAAATAATATACAAATAAATAGATAGATAGATCTTAATTGATATTCTAATGAGGCAAAATTTCCTAAAGCTCTAAGGAGTAGTAATATATATCTAATATGTTTTGAATACTGACCAGAGAGCCATCTCTTGGTGTTCTCAAAGAAGATAGAAATTAGTGACTTTGGGAGGTGGATTTAGAAGAGTGGCTAACAGAAGGAAAGTCTTAAAAGCTTAAGTATCTTAATATGTTTACAAGAAAGAGCAGTTTCTAAAAGCTCAGGCCAGATAGAGAAAAAAATAAGAGCTATTTTCCATGTACAAGCTCACCCAGTGAAAGGGTGTATCTGACAAACCTGGTCTATGGTCTAAAGAAGTAGGAGAATCCAATGATTCAGCAAATTTTAAGAACTTATTTCCTTAAGAGGAAGTTAAATTTAGTGTCAAGTGTTGAGTGAGGTTTGACTGCTTTTCCAGGTGCCCAAGATATCTTTGTAAATACATGAGTTAGAGATGAATACAACTCATTTATTCATGATATTTGCATGACTGAAACCTTTTCACATGTGCCTGGACCAGAAGAGCCCAGAAAAGTTGGTGCAAATTCCAACATGATTTATGCAGACTTTCCCTTGTCACACTAAGACCACAGACATTTAAGGTGGATGCTGTCCGAGCAGCAGGAGAAGCAATTTCCTCTACCAAGCTGAAGAAATGAGTGCTAGACATTTTAAAGATAATCTGCTCAATAAAAACTAAAAAGTCCCTTTTGAAAGAAGAAATCTGTTTGTTTTTCTTTTTCCTGCTAATACAATTGCCTTTAACACCTGGCACTATAAAAATAAGAAATTTTATATTTGTGTTGAGAGTAAGAGAGACAAAAAAACATACCGCAGACTAGGGTGGTAGAAATCATTAGGAGTCACATAAAAATGGATTAAGCTGAGAAATAGGGCTTTTTTTTTTTTGCCAGTAGGAAAATATTTTTAAAACTAAAGATTTCTCTTCTAGGGATTTCTCAAGACTGGCTTTTGGAAAAATTAACATTTTTGTTAATCTAATAGTTCACATTTACCAAAACCATGCCATAGAATTGTATGTGTTTTCCTCATATATTACTTAAGAATAGACAGCATTTGCTTTTCAAAAACTCCAGAAAAGGAACATCCTCTTTGATTATAAATGGTAGTGACAACCATCAACTATTTTACATACTGAATGTTCACAGGAAATAACTTTCACAACTTCTTGTTATATTGTGGTAAAATAAACATACATAAAAGTTCCCAGTTTAGTCATTGCTAAGTGTATAGTTTAGTGCATAAGATATATTCACTTTAATGGTGATGGTTCATGGGTGTTATGGTGGTGGGAAAACTATGGGGACTACAATGAGGGAAGAAACCAATTACTATACAAAAATGAACAATGATATAAGAAAATAAAAGAAAATGTAAAAATAGTTACTTCATTTTGCAGTCACCATCATCATCCTCTCCAGAACTTTCTTTTTCCTTCTCTTTTCAATTTTATTGGGATTATTTACATATAACATTGCATATGTTTAAATCATGTAACATTTGACTTAATGCATTTATGTATTGTAAAAGAATTCACACTAATGTTAGCTAATACCTCCATCACGTCACATAATTATCATTTCTTTTTTGTGGCATGAGCATTTAAGATCTACTCACTGAACAACTTTCAAGTATGTAAAACACTGAATTATTAACTATAATCACTATGTTATATATTCCCTCCTCAGAATTTCATCTCATACCTGGAGATGTGTACCCTTTCACCAAATATCCCCATATTCCCCACCCCCAGCCCTTGACAACAAGCCTCCTCCCTGTTTCTTTTGGTTTGACCTTTTTTGACTTCATATACAAAAGGTACCCTGCACTATTTGTCTTTCTCTGTCTCACTCATTTCACTTAGCTTAACATCCTCATGTTTCATTCATGTTGTCACAAACGCTAGCATTCAAGAAAATAACTCTTGATTGACATAAATTGATACTGAAATAACTTTGGCATTTTTATTATGACCAATAGCCATGATATTCTGAAAACATAAACTTCATGGAGTTTTGATGACCAAGATATTTTAAAATGTATCAAAATATGGAATATAATCTATCAATATATTTTTCATATAAACAAATACATCCTATTATTAATACATCCTATTAAATAAAAAAATATGTGACAAGTATTATAAGTCATTCATTTAATCCTCAAAGTTTGTGAGGATGTCCAAAGCAAAAATGACAAAAGACAGATTGCTCTCACGTCCGCCTGTGACTAGATAGGTGCTTCTCTTTCTCTCCTTTCCTTAATAAACCTGTCCTCTTAAGGATAAAGAAATAAACCCAAAATCCAACAGAAATGTCATAAATATGTTGCTCCCTTCAGGCATTAAAAACCCAGTTCTTAAAATTGATAAAATAAAACTAAAATTGAGGCTCATAAACTCCATGAACATTGCTCCAAACTTCACACGAAAATGGATAGTTACTCATTTGTATGCAATGAAGTCTTTGTAGATTGTCTTAAGGCAATTTATGTTCGCTCACTTACTCTTCCAACTCCAAAGGCCAGTACAATGGAACCATGTTCCATGCCCACTCGCTTTGCCAGAAGGGCACCACAGAGAAAGAAAGCCAAGTTAATGAGGGGTGGGAGGAGACATCAAAGACAGCTGAGTCCCAGAGACAAGTAGAAAAACATTCTAGGAGACTGCCAGGAGATAATAGCCACGCCGCAGACACTATAAGGCTACAAATCATTACTCGCTTGGTTCCTGGTCTCTCTTAAAAGTATTTTTTGAGAATTCAATGATTATTTCAAAGTCCCAAGAGGTCATTCAATAGTAAAACCTGCTACTGAGTTATTTTAGAAAAAATATTCGGTGAATTGTTTTTTTGTTTGTCTGTCAACCTTCATTTGGCAATAAATGAAGAACTAATCAAAAACCTTGATGGGGTTGGGGCTATCTCACAGTTAACCCCTCTCCCGGGTTTTCAAAGCCTCAGTGCTGGCAGATGAGACCTGCCGTCAATCAGATGGGTGATTGCATCATGTAAATGACACCCCCTGGACTTGCCTTATTTGCTCTTATGAAATTCCTGTCAGTTTTGAGATATAAATAATTCAAACAAATGGCTTTGGACACCAGAGACAGCCAATTATTATTGTGTCACTTACTCACCACCGTTTGTTTTAGTCACGAGGTTTTTTTTTTTTTTTTTTTTTCTTGAAAAAAAAAAAAAAGACTTCCAGGCATAAAAAAAGTTCCATGTTAAAGCAATTTTCTTTCCCTCCAATTTCTTCCAAACTAGTTTTATTTGTATTTTGAAAGAAGCAATGGAAATTTATCATTTAGAATGCCTTTACAGGCTCTTTGATTCCTCTACAAAGTTCAAATATAATAGAGTTGAGAATTAAATAGTACAAGCAATTACATCAGAAAATGGAGCAAAAACACTTTCGGTATTTTTAAAAGAACCATAAAATTCTCGGAGTACAATCAACACATTTAAGAATTCAAAAGAGAGAATTACAATGCTTACATCAACCTAATAACTGAAATTAATTCAGCATTTCCATTTTAAAGGCACTCATCCAAGAATAAAGGGGAGGTGAAATAAACTCAGCTAGAGGAGCTATGTGTGGGACTGAGCCTTGTGACTTTGCCTCTCATTTAGGGTTCCATAAGAGGGAGTAGAAGTTGCATGATGGCCTGATGGGCCCTGTGGCTTCCCTAATCCTCCCTTTGTCATCAGCAGTGAACAATGGCATTAATGTCTGTATCATTGACTCCAGTTAATATGAATTTTTTATTCCCATTTCTTCCTTTTTTTCAATTCCACACTGCATTATAATCATCGGGGTGGTTTTCCTACTTTAAAGTCTAATGTCACCAGTTCTCTAGCCTCAGAAGGCTGCAAAAGTAAATTTTCTGAAATTATTAATAGCAACCTGTTTTACTCTCAGACACACAAAACTTCAAGAAATGAAGCACCTTTATTTTAGTTCCGTTCTTTACTCCTCTATAGGAGGAAAGTGAAAGAGTTCCAGGCTCTGACTTAGACATTGACCTTCATCTGCTGTTTAAATTGCTGTTCTGTCTCAATTAAATGAAGCTCCATGAGGTGCTCAACCAGAGCTAGTCGATAAGTAATTAGTCCCATCAACACTGTTTTGTCATAGCAAAACCCAAATTCAGTGAATATTCCCATTATCAAAGTCTTAGTCACTCCAAAAAATACATTTTGTATTGCTTAAAGGTGAGTCATACTGTTCAAATGACTTTTGATGTCTTTCCACTAAGTTTCATTTATATCAGTTCCTTCCTCACTCTTAAGATTTGGAGAGAATGCTGTTGAAGCAAGATTGCCAGATTTAGCAAACAAAAGTATAGGATGCCCATTACATTTGAGAATCACATTAAAAATTAATATTTTATTATAAATATGTCTCAGGTAAAATTTGGGACAGATTAATAATATTAAAAAATGATTCAAATTGAACTAGTTATCCTGTAGTATAGTTGACGATTCTACCTGATGACATCGAGGGGAAGAGGACAAGTGAAATGAGAGAAGGGATCTATGGCAGCTAGTGATTCAACTGAAAACTGAAAGCAGAGACAGCCAGCACTGGGACGTTTAAAAATATTTCCCCCACAAGCAAAGAGAGAATTGGCTTGCAACATAAATGAAGCAGGACTCTTGAAGGAGGTAGCACCCTGATGACAGCTGTGGAAAATAACAAAGGGCTCGAAGGTGCTCATGGGCCTGCAATAAAAGAGACACACCTGTTCCAGATGGGTTGTTACCATAAGGTGATTTCCCTGTGAGTATTCTTTTCAAGTCTAATAAGGTGGAACAATAATAGTCAAGCAAGGCCAAAAAAAGACCTTAAATGGAAAAATTAGCCATCCAGCTTGTCCTTATAATCACCCCTTTTTTAAGTATGTCTGTTCCACCCAATAATTCAAAGGAATCAAAGGTCAGAGGAAATCTTGTGTTCCTTCAAGCAGAATTTATTTTGAAGCAACTTCCCAAGAATCTTTTAGCACAAATCTCAGCTCTATCTTTTGTCAAAATGTTTTAAAATAGCAGAAATCAAATTACATTATAGTAGATATGTAGCTTGTAAAATTGTGGGAGAATGTAGAGAGATAGTGAAATTGTCAATAACTAAGATTAAAATTTGCCAACATTTTTTAAAAAAACCATAATTCATACATTTGTCTTCATCTTGATGACTGTAAGTCCTGATATGTCCACTGTCCATCAAAATGTCAAATATGGGTTTATGGTTCCTGAAATAATATACCTTTTGATCATCTTTGCACCCTCACAAACGTTAATAAGTAAAAGAAGCACAGGAAGCTAGAGTAACATTTTCCCCTGTTATGGGTTCTCATAATTGTCTCCCTTCTATCTCTTTTCTATAACTGGTCACAAAGGAGTTAGTTGACATACACACTGCTAACTAATGAAGCGATTAGCATAATTTTCATAATAAATAAATAAGGAAGATTTCCTTAATCAGGGAATGGTTCAAGACCTGGTTGTCCAATAAGTCCAATATAGCTACATAAAGCTATATAAGTTTAATCTAAAATTAATAAAAATTAAATAATTTCTCAAATTCATACAATCACATAAGCTACTTTTTTGTCTTTTTTATTAATTTTTGTTTTGTCAATATTGTGTAATATTGGTCATGATGCTATTTTTTTTTTTAAGAACACAATAGCGACTGTGGTTAGCAGCTACTGTCTTGGTCAGCTCTGATAACAGGACATTTCCAGCATAAAAGAAATTTCTATTGGATATTCTTTAAACATGACTATAATATCATACTGAATGAGGAAGGATATGTATATGCTTGAAAACCACCTTTTTTAACAGTCATTACAGGGAAGCACAAAAGTAGTAAGTTAGCTATTACAAGACAAAATAGTGAAGCAATAGTAAGTACTAACTAAAAACATCATAAAATAATTCAGTTAGTAAAAATCTACTAGGTTAAGTGGCATGAGCCAACAAGTTCAGGACAGCTTTGTGCAAACAGAAAATATGTAAATATGCATCTCCTTATAATTAACATTTTTCTTAATTTAACAATGCTTTAAAACACTATATATGACTCGATAATATAGGGTCCCACCACATTAGGTGTACACTACCACAACACACCTACTACAAGGCACCTGTAGTCCTCCACCATAGTCCACCGTGTTGTGCCTCTCCACACTTTAGTCTTCAGATGCTCCCTCCCCCCACCAGTAGCCTCAGTTTAACTGACAGAATTCTAGCGTTTTTTTTTTTGTTGTTGTGACTCTTTTTTTGTTTGTTTCTCTAAATTCCACATATAAGTTAGAGGATCCAGTATTTGTCTTTTTATTTCTGACTTATTTTACTTAGCATAATCCCCTCCAGTTTCATACATGTTGTTACAAATGGTAAGAGTTTAACTTTGTGTTATTGTTGTTGTATATTACTCCAGTGCATATGTATAGCACATCTTCTTAGCCTTTGGACACTTAAGTTGAATTCATAACTTGGCTATTGTAATGTTGCTGCAATAAATACAGGACTGCATAGTCTCTCTGAATTAGTGATTTCACATTTTGTAGGTAGATAGCTAGGAATGGAATTTACTGAACCACATGTTAGATCTATTTCTAATATTTTGAGAAACCTCCACACTAATGTCAATAGGGGCTGAACCAGCCTACATTCTCACCAGTAGTTCCTTCTTGTCCATATCTTCACCAACACATTTGTCTTTTCAGTATGGATCCTCCTCACAGGTATGAGACAGCATCTCATTGTGATTCTGATTTCCATTCTCTAATGATTACTGATGATGAGCAGTTTTTCATGTGTCTATTATTCATCTGAATGTCTTTTTTGGAGAGGTAACTATTTAGATGTTCTGCCCATTTTCTTTGAGTTTTTGTTTCGTTTTGTTTTTTCTTCTCTTGAGTTATGAGTTCTTTGTAGATTTTCTATATCACCCCTTTGTCAGAAGTATAAAGTATAAATATTCTTCTCCATTCAGCAGGGTTCCTTTTGTTTTAATGATATTTTATTTTACTTTTTATTTGGTATAGCCTCATTTGCTTACTTTTGCTTTTGTTTCCTATGCTATAAGAGTTGAGTCTCCAACTACATTACTGGCCCTAAGTCATAGAGTATTTTTGCCTGTGTTTTCTTCCATGTATGTAAGACTTGCTACTGCAATTGTTATTAAGAATATTCCCTAGGCAAGAATAGTGGTGCATGCCTGTAACCCCAGCTACTTGGGAGGCTGAGGCTAAGAATCACTCGACTCTGCGGGTTTGCAACAACCCTGGGCAACATAACGAAACCTAGTGTCAAAAAAAGAATATTCCTGCTCTGCTTTTGGCATCAAAGTAATGTTGACCTTATAAGATGTGTTTGGAAACATTCCCTATTCTCAGATTTTTTTTTAAGAGTTTAGGTAAAGGTATTAGTTCATCTGAAGGTTTGGTAGAACTCACTGGTAAGTCTGGTTCTGAGTTTTTGGTTTTGGGGGAATCTCTGATACCTTCCTCTGCTGGTAATTGGTCTGCTCGAGTTTTATATTTCTTCCTAATATATACTCGAAAAATTGTAGACCTCTAAGTTGTCCATTTCTTCTAAGTTATTCAATTTGTTGGCCCTGGCAGTATTATTAATAAATTCCCATAGTTTTCTGTAGTTCTGAGAAGACTTGTTATTTCTCTTTTATTTCTGATTCTATATATGAGGGTTTTTCTCTCTTTGTCTTTGTGAACCTTGCTATTTCCATGTTTGTCTTATTTATTTTTCCAAAGAACCAGATTTTGTTTTCATTGACTTTTTGGATTAACTTTTTTTGATTTCTATTTCCTTTATATCTATAATCTACTTATTCAAACAGATGAGTGAATTTATGTGTTTTATATGTACAGTGGCATATACTCAGCTATTAAAAAATAAACAAATAATCTCTTACCATTTGCAACAATGTGGATGGAACTAGATGAGGTTATGCTAAGCAAAACAAGTCAGGAGGAAACACATAAATATTGGATGCTATCACTTACCTAGAGAATATAAAGAAGCAATATAGAGAGTTATACAATACCAGTCAAAAACAAACCCTGGAAATCTAAGCTATAATTGAGGCCTCTAGTAAGGAGAGGAAGGGGACAAATAGACTATAGTGAAGGACTGTAAAGTGTCTTGGTGGTGGGTGGGGTGTGTTAACATACACCTGAAAAAAATTGTGATCCCTTATTTCTGAATCATATAAATACAGTATTGTATGCCAAAATTATTTTAGAAAAATAATATTCCCAATTTATTCTCTAAACAAGACTGCAAAGGTAAGCTCCCTATTTACCACTTCCTTGCTGTTCAGTCATGGGAAACTTATTTGATCTGTCTGTGCCTCTTTAATGCAGATAATAGAGTAGCTACCTTTTTTAGCAAGACCACCCTACCTATGTGATTGGCATGCCACAGAGTCATGCAGCACACATTCTGTGTGACTGTTGAGATCACTATTTTTATTGAAATTTGAGGGGATTAAAAATTCACTTAGTGAACTTAGCATTTGTTTTATATTAAGATAATAAATGTTAACTATACCTAGCAACTTCTCAAAAGGAAATTTCCCTAAGTTTTCAAGTAACAGAATTTGAATATCATTCATAACTAGAGTTGCTAAGAGACCTGAATTGCCCTAGACTAAATGGGTACTTGATAGTAAGAAATTTCAGTTTTCCTGGAGGAAACTCGAATGAATTAGCCATTTTTTTAAAAAAAATATGTATTTTTAACACAAAAAGAATACAGAAGTAAATAAAATGTATTCAGTCTACTATTGAGCGTCATCTTTAGTAACAGAATCTGACAAAACATTATAAATTCTTCAAACTGTTAGATCAGTGGATGAACAATATTAACATATTTCTAACTGTCATTTGTGTGGTGAGCTCTGTGAAAGTTGAAACTGCCTACCTGAAGCAGAAAATAATACAATTCCTCTGACTTGTGGCTTGGAACTAACAGAAGTAGATATATCAACAAATGGTTAATGGCCAGTTTAGTATTGCTTGCTTTCTTTTTCCTTCTCCTTTCTCTTCTCCCTTTCCTTCCTTTCCTCTTTTCTTTGATTTTTTTGACTGAAGTGAAAGGTTTCAATGTATCCCCTAGCTACTTGTATCCGCTAGAAACCTCAACTCCAAAAAACACTGCTGACTAGGAAATATTTAATTGCCGCAGGGCTTCTTGTGGTGTTGCTCTGTTTTCTGCAAACCATAAAAAAGGAATTGCAATTTATCCCTTTGTGTTTATTGCAACACTCTTGTTTAAATGTATTCTATACCTTAGCACTTGGAGAAATGAGGCAAGAAGTGGTGTCAGTAATGGTCTTAATTAAATCAAGTATTTATGATTTCCTCTAAAGGTCTTTATTTGCACAGCCTAGAGCAAAAACTCAGCAGGAGAGCCAGGTCAGATCAGTAGAAGATCAGACAGGATTAGCTTGGCAGTCCTAAAGTGCTAGTTGTCATGTTACTCTACAAGCTTCCCTTCAACTGAGCACAAAATTGGATTTTATTGGGCCAATAACCATCAAACTTATACTACGTAGCTCTATAATTTTAAAGAATAGGCCAAGGATTTGTGTTTTCTTCATCAAGTCCACATCATACAGTAGCAGTTTTCAACAAACAACCTTACACATCTCCAGGCAGAATGCCAACCTAGTCAGGTTCTTTCCTCTCTGTGTAGGAACAACTTTGAAATAAATGAAGCTTTTTTGTGTGGAATAGATGAAAAGTCATGCCTCAGAATGGAAATCAGACCAAAAAATAAGTTAACAAGGGAGAAATTGTCTAACTTGATAGTGAATTAAGAGAGCAGTAATTCAGCTATTCTGCCAATGTGTGGTGCCATCTTTCATTTTATCATATTTCTCAGTTTTCTGTCTGCAAAATTAAAAGCAGTAACCCTACATTAAGGTGGAAAATTCCACGTCATCTCACAAAGTTTTGCAAATTCTTACAGACATTTGGGCCTAAGGCTTGAATGAAATTAGGCTATACCTAAAATAAATCTTGTTCCTGGAAGATAGGTTGCTCATAAATATTAAAGCTATTGCCCCTGGCTCCTATATTAGCCTTTTCTAAACTTTTGCTAGTTACTAGAATCAGTTTCTGACACTATTAAGTGAGAACAAGACTATAGACAATTTTGTAAATTAACATTATTTTTTTAAAATTTTCTGTCTGTAAAACATTATTTATAGATTCCTCCTTAATTCAAGAAGGTCAACTCTATCACAACATGAGGGACTAGTCTAAGGACTTTGTATGAAGGAAATTCAATATCATCTCTCATTAGCAAATCCAAATTCCTTGTATAACTCATGTACTTGTTGAAATAATCACCAGGAAAAGTAAAGATTAATAACTAAGTGCCACAAAAATGCATATTGCCCCTCTTTTAACACTGTATGGTTCACTCAACCAGTGGTTTGTCTTTGGCCCTCTTCTCTTCAAAATTGGATAACAGTTAGAAACTTCTCACTTTGCAGGGGTAACTAAGGAGATTATTGAAATCCAACGTTCTGTTACTTTCTTTCCAAATTTTAAATTTTTTTAAAAATTTTAAAAACCAAACCAGTAGTTAAAAAAAACCTACCTGGTAAAGGTATAATATTCTGATGCTGTCTCTACCTCTGATTAAGTCAACCTTCAGCACGTTATTCATCATATGCTGTTATTTAAATAAACATTACTATTGTTAGTAATATTAACTAATGTTAATATTATATCAATTAGATAAAGTTGGTTTATTTAGATAAACTGTTGTCAAATCATTTTCTTTGGAGAATTAATCATTATGTTAAATATATTTAGCTGCAACATACTTTCTGATCAATTGACTTACTTCCCACACAGAAATGTTCTGTATTCATGGCATTAAAACTTATTGAGTGTGTATGATATGCAAAATAAAAGCTGTGTACAATATCAAAAACAGGGCTACCATTCCCCTTCCCCATGCCCTGGATAAAAAGTGGTAGTGGAAAGCAGAATGTCTCATTCTCCACTAAAAGGGAGCTGTGGTTTAGGCAGATACATCCCGAAGTTAACCTGATAATGGACTGTTAAGGAAATCCATTCTGGTTAAAAGGATCCCAACTTCTGCTTGTTGGATAATCATGTTATAAATGCGGAAAGAGAGAGGCTCCCAAGGCCCACCTCATGGACTCATCAGGGTAAGGCAGGACTCCAAACAGAGCCAGTAGGTTCTGCAGGGCCCAGGGCTCATAACAGTGATTCTATGCACTTTGAAGGAGACATGATGGCCAAGAAAGACCAGCAGAACGATCCTGAGGTGGAAGGGCTGTACTCCACAATCCTGCTGCCCAAACGGATTCCCTCTGGTCATGACTGGCTGGAGCAGCATCGAGTAACCATCTGGCCCTGGAGTACCTTCATGAAACAGCAGAGCTTCTTGAGACCCTGCATTCTGAGAGAGCTGTACCAGAGCCTCTTCCACAACTTGGAGTTCTACCAGAGCAACTGCACCTTCATGTTCCTGGGCCTCATACTGTGTGGTGATGACATCCCCATGCTGCTGGTGGTCTTGCTGTCTTCTTTGGTGCCTGGTACATCTTTTAGCTGTGCACTTTGCAGTCTCAAAATTCATGCTTTTTGACCTTGAGGTGAGCCCAGTTCATTAGTATGCTCTTACTGGGGTCATGTCCTTCCCCTTCTTCTGACTGGCTGGTAAAGACTCAGCAGTCTTCTGGGTACTGGGGCCACCCTTATACTCAACGGTAACCATGCTACCTTCCACCACATATAGCATGTGGATGGGGAGGAACTGCAGGGGAAGCCTGTGTGAGGTGACTTCCAGGACTGGCAGCCTTTCAAGCCAGATACCCCATTGACCAGCTATCCCTCATCATTGCCCCTGCCCAGCTCAGTTCTGCTCCTCACAACAAAGACCTCCCATCACAGGTCTGGAAGGATTCCAGCTTTGAAAATAAAACTGTTACAGTTATCAATCAAAAAAAATGGAAAGGAAGAAAAATTCTAAGTTGGTGAATTGGGATTGGAAGGATGAGTACAAACTCTCGGAAGGTAAGTAGGTAGATATGGATGACTGACTAGCTGGCTTTTTCCATTGATGAGGCCTAGCAGTAATGTAAGGGATTGCAATGAACACACCCAGTACTCACAACTTTGTTTCTAAATATTGTTCTTTATTAAAAGAAATAAGGACACTCCAGAGAAATCACTGACACTAGGGCTAGCAAAGGGAAATTCCAAGAAGAGCCTCACCCATCTAATTGCTCTAGAAAGTAAGAAATAATGATCAAATAACGATCAGGACATGTCAAATAATATAAGCAGTCAAAATGAAGAGACTCTTACTTGCCAAGTACAGGAAAATTTGTGCATTAGAAATAAATTCTGCATTAGAAATAAATTCTGCTTTTCATAAAACAGAAACTATTGATGTTATACAAATGAAAATAAATATGTTGTCAAGACAGAAAATTGCTCCCCTACCAATAGGTTATCAAATAAATGAATAATGAGATTAGAAAAACACAATTTGATAACCATGATAGTAATCATTGATTCAGGCAACCATCATTGGAATTTAGAGTCATCAATGAACTTATTATGAGGAATAGGATATTCACATAGTCTCAATATTTCTCCCCACAAAACAATTATTATGTAGTAAGTACAGTGTATCAATGAGTTACTTAAGTAGAGAACCCTGTCAAAACCCCATCCTAATCAAGTTAATCAAAGTTAATATCACCAGCAATGATGCACAAGGCATGATGTTCCTTCTCATGTGATTTATTGAAGAGAGCTGGCATTCTTATTTCTGTGACACTCCTGCAAAATAAATGCATAAATCATGGGAAACAGTTAGGCAGACCTAAATTGAAATATATTCTGCAAAGCAACTGAGTTGTATGCTTCCAAAATGTGAAGATAATGAAAGTCAATAAATGATTGAAGAACTAATCCAGATTGATTCTTGGCAACTAAATGCAATGCATGATTCAGAATCTAGAAAGAACATGGGAGGGGAATCCAACTTGGTGGGGAAGAGCTCACACCCCAGCAGTCCGGTGGGGTTCAGGTGAGGGCTCCAGCCAGCACCAGACTACTTCCAGTTCCCAAGGTAACACAACTGGGAGGTAGATTAGGGTGCGAGTTTTGCAACTGAATGGGCCTCTGCTATACAGACTGAGGTGTGGACTGAGTTTTACTGACCCAGGGAAATACAACTTGATGGCGAAGAACCCACATCCCAGCAGCCCAGAAGCACCAGCACAGCTGAACGGCACCAGCGGTGCTGCACAGCACTGGCACAGACTAGAGAACGAAGGACACTCACTATCCAAAAGCATCAAGACACCCCAGTCAAAAAGGTTTACCCAACAAGCCATAGATGCCAAAAAATACTTAAGACCCATTAATCTAAAAAAAAGGAGAAACAATGAAAAAAGAAGACAGATAATGCAATAAAAACCACATCTACTCACTACATCCACTCTCTGAAAATGAACTTGTCCCCAAAAAAAGCCAGAGGAACAAGATATAATCACCACAGCAGCAAAAGCACAAAGGCAGAGTTAACCACAACTAGAGTGGCTTCAATATGCCATATACTAGAGCAGTTACTAAATCCGTAGAACAAGTCTGAAAAGAAAACACAGGAAGGAGGAAGAATACAAATACTCAAGCAAGCCCTAAGAAAAATAACTCACCACCAAAGGCTAAACAATCTGCAGAAACCAACATAGATGACATGGAAAAAATGCTTTATATGCTAGACAAAGAATTCAGAATCAGCATGATAAAAGCATTCAAAGAGGCCAAGGAAGAAGGGGAAAAAAGGGAAACCAAGAGGTTAGAAGCTTTCAATGAACTAAAAGAAGTATCAGAAAAATATAGAAAAGAATGCAGCAAAATGAGCAATATCATTGACAAAGAGAAGAATGAAATTGAAACCCTAAATAAGAAACTGCAAGAGATACACTGTATAAGAGGAGCAATAGAAGAGCTCAAAAATGCAGGGAAAAGCCGAGAAAGCAGATTAGAATAAATAGAATAAATAAATCAGCACACTAGAGGATACAGAAGTAGAGAGGATGAAGAAAGAGAGAGAAAAACAAAGAAGACAGAAGAAAAAAATCAGAGATGTCTCAGATACCCTAAAGAAACAAATATAAGAGTAATTGGAATCCCAGAAGGAGAAGAGAAAGACATAGGATCTGAAAGGCTTTTCAAGGAAATAATGGAAAAGAATTTCCCAAATCTGAAGAAAGAAATGAAAATAGGCATACTGGAAGCAAGAAGGACACCAAACTTCTTTAATGAAAGAACAACGTCAGAGCAAGTCAGAAAACATGAATGGAGACTGCATGGCTATTGTTAATTTCCTGATTTTGCTCACTTATGATTCATTAAGAAGACTTTCCTTATAATTAGAAAATTTATGCTGAAAAGCTAAGAAATAATGAGGTATAATGTCTGTGACTTATTCTCAAATGGTTCAGAAATGTGAACAACTGGAGAATCTTAGTAAAGTTCCACTTCATTTACTCTCCATTTACTGCAATTTTTATGTAAATTTGAAATTATTGCAAAAGAAATAGTTTTAATTTATGGGAGTAGTTTTTTTTTATCCAATGTTTTTCTAGATCAGTAATTTCCAAAGTTGCATTGTCTAGACCAATATCATCACCTGAGGGTTTTTGTTACGAATGTAAATGTCTTATTTAATAGAGAATCTATTATTGTTGCGAAAGAAACTTTGCCAGATTCAGAAGTCAAAGAATAAGAAAGATAAATAAGAGCAAGATTAATAAGGAACACTCTAACATTGCTGGTGGGATTGCAAACTGGTCCAGCCACTATGGAAGGCTGTGTGAAGAACTCTCATACTACTGAAAATGGAGCTACCATTTGACCCAGAGATTCCATTACTGGGAATCTATCCAAAGGATACAAAAACACTAATTCAAAAGGACACCTGTACTTGGATGTTTATTGCACCACTATTTACAATTGCAAGGATATGGAAACAACCCAAATACCCTAAAATTGATGAATGGTTGGAAAAGATGTGGTATGTTTATGCAATAGAAATTATTCTGAAATCAAGACTGACAAATATAGCAGGTTTGTGATAACATGGATGGACCTAGAGGAAATTATATTAGCAGAAATAAGTCAAAAAGAAAAAGAAAGAAACCATATGACTTCACCTATAGATGGACTATAGAAATAGCAAACAAAAGTCCAGGAAGAAATCAAAATAAGCAGATAGCAGAGCTGGAACAAGCAGGGAGGGAAGCGGAGAGAAGAGAGAGAAATAACAGAAGGGAGGAGCACAAGAAGATGGAGATGAAGGTTCACAGGGAATAGGATGGAGGGGAAAACCCCAGGGAATGCAATGATGCAATGTGTATATATATATATACATTTATCTATTATACATATATATGCATACATATATAGATGCATATATATGTATATGCACACACATATATATACATAAATATGTAAACAATAAGATGATTAATTTAAAAAATTAAAATGAAAATAAAAAACAGATATGATTATAAGTTCTCAGAACAATGCATATTGCCTCCCCAAATGATGTGACTCACAGTGATTTTAAGTTTATGGGAAATGGGTTAAGAATAAAGACACAAATAAGTAATACTAAATTTGTGATGAGTGCTAACAAATTTAGACAAGTGTTAATACATTTTTAGTATTCGTAAGTTGTAGATGCAATCTTTGTATGTATGCCAAAAAATTCTCAATCTGAGGTAATATTCACTTATTATTAAAAATTATTTTTATATTAAAAGAAGTAGGGAGACACCTTGGATTCAGGGAAGAGACAGGAACCCATATAAAGTAAAACCAAAGGGAGTGCACCGGGCACAGTAGCTTGTGCCTGTAAGCTTCAGCCTATGAAGTGGGCTAGGGATCGCGGTTCGAGTCCCATGTGGGGCCCTTAGCGGGACCTAGTTCCAAAAAAATAGCTGGGTGTGGTGGCACGTGTCTGTAATCCCAGCTACCTGGGAAGCTGAGGCTGGGGATTGCTTGAGTCTGTGGTACCTGGGGAATGTGAGCCTGCTGTTCCACGGGCAAAATAGCGAGACCTAGTCTCAAAAAAAAATAAAAAATAAAAAATCCTAAGGGAGTGGTTAGACAAGAAAATTAAAGTTCCAGTCCTTCTTTGTGTGGATCTTTATGTTGAAGATGACATAGTTTATAAGAATATAGAAATTTCACTACTAAGGAGAGTTAAAAATTAAGAAGCCTATCTTTGGACCAGTGTACAGGGAGGAGGCAAAGTGGTCACTAAAACAAGTAGTCATAGCCAGGAATGGTGGCACAATGCCTTAAGCTTCAGCCTATGAAATTGTTGGGACTGGGAATTGTGGTTCAAGTCCCACTCGGGGCAACATAGCAAGACCTAATCCCAAAAAAACAGCTGGGCATAGTGGTGTGTGCCTATAATCCCAGCTACCTGGGAAGCTGGGGCTGAGAATTGCTTGAGTCTGTGGTACCCCGGGCAACGTGACCCTGTGGTTCCACGGGCAAAAATAGCAAAACCTAGTCTCAAAAAACAAACAAAAAAAAACAACATCAAAAAAAAAACAAGTAGTCATAACGGATACATGCTCCTTGAAAAATATCTACATTTGTATATAGCACATTTAATCCCTCCAAAAAATAGCATTTTTAATACTAGAATATCTGCAATGACTTATATTGAGCTTTCCCTCTGTGTATCACATACATGCTCAGGCACCGTACAATTTAACCATAGGATCATGCCCAATAGACAGGTATTCTCTAGCGATTATACCACAAGAAAGACACACATCCCCATAACATTCTGGAGAAGGAACAGGGATCACTCAGTTGTGGCAGAGGATTTAAAAAGGGAAGGCTGAGTTACAGTCTGAGGTAGAATTAGCAAACACAGTCTTAAAAGAAAAGCTGCATAAATCTCCTTTTGGAATTTCTAAGAGAAAAACTTCTGGCAAAAGAAAGGCCAGTGGAACTTTCAGAATGGACTTTGTAGGCAGTGGTTCAAGGAATCAGAATTATAAACCAGAATTGAAAACCAAGAGAGAACATGAAATGAGACTTTAAGAATTCACACACACACACACACACACACACACACACACACAACATTTCAGATCCAGAGACTCTGTGGTAAATAGCGGTCAGGACAAAGTAGAGGAATGGAAGCAGTCCAGCTCCAGTTACAGACCACCACTTCACAGCACAGAGTGCTCGGACCAGGATGCAAAGCATGGGGCTTCTTGCCTCAGCAACATCACTGCACATTGCGTGGTCTGACAACTCATTCATCCTTCCAGTACCTTGATTCCTTCACTTATAAAACTTGAGAAGGGAGGAGAGCGCAACCACATTCTATTCCATTTTTGAAAACTACGTGGTTGTCAAACTGAAAGGTATGTAGTGAAGATACAAAGTACAAAGTACTTTGTAGTGGACAAAGTAACTCCAGAACACAGACTCTCAAGAGATAGGGATTGACTAGCAAATAACAACTAAAATGTCCACCTCCCCCAGATGCCTTGAAGGGGTCACTGTAGAGACAAGAGTCAACCTAGTCATGTAAATTCTGTCTGCTGTAGTCAGCACCTCCTTGTACCTGGATTAACTTTAGAGAAATTTATCTTGCTGAAGTCCACCATTTTGGGGAGAAATGACTGTATGACTCAAATCTTTACCCCACCAACATATCACCTCCAGTGAAGAGCTATCTTTTCTGTCCATTAAATCAAATATTTTTATTTTCTATTTTAAACATTTTCAAATACATACATAAATACTAAAATCCTTTAAAATAAATAAACTGGTTGTACAGAGAAATCCTAGGTAGAAATTCTTTCCTAACCAGTTGTAGCCTAAGGTCCCTGGTTTTGCCTAGTAGAATAACACTGAGATGAACTCATCGCTCTACCTCCACACCACAGCTTTACCTACCTGAAATACCTGGGCCCATTATCCCTTCTTTTTCTTTGCATGGTAAGTTTCATTAATTATTACACCAGCTATTCGATGCATTTTACCTGACTCTGGGAACCAGAGTCCTGAATTGGAAATTATCTGTGAACAAAAGGAGTCAAAGCCTACAGTAACTTGGTCGCCTAGATTTACTAAGAAAATCTGGACAAAGAAAACTCACTTGATAGCTAATATGCTAATAAGCACTGGAATTTGCAGGGAAAAAAATCATATGGAAGAGGATATTATTTATAGGGATTTACTTTTCTCCATTTAAGAAATGACCTGTAAATGTGGGAGTCAACTACTGTAGAAAATCTATCTACTGACAAAAATAAGAATAAGCTTCTGTCACCATTGCAAAAATGGAATATCTTGTTTCTAATCATCTCAATGAGCAGTTTACAAGATAGTATCTATGGCTATAAACAAAAAAAGCTAAGTTTCTTAAAATGAGTGTTTAATAAACACTATTTACTGGAGACAATGTTCCCATTTCTACTAAAGTGAAATAAAACCAGAGGAACGAATGTGTTTATGGAAATGCTCCTGTCTAAATTTGACTTAAATCTAACCATTCCCCTTTCCCAAACAGGAAGCAATCCAACCTTTGATGACAATCCAACCAATAAACAGCATCGTGCAAAACTTGTAAGTAATTATTATTTAATAAGTTCAACTCATGCTTGTTGAATTTATTTTTATTTCAATTGAAAACGTTGATTTGCAATACAGTTTTCAGAATCTCCTGTGGGCTTGGATAAATATGAGTTGATACTTTAGTTCATCCTAACTAGTCCCCAGGGACAACTTGCTGGTACCCCTTTGATCAGCACAAAGAACTAAGTACAGTTGTTCTAACTTATGATGTAAAAACACAGAGAAATTGCTATTTAGGGAGAAATTTGCTCAAAGAGCTGGTCTGATTAAATGAGGTTTATATGTATTGAAATAGAGATGCTCTCTGCTGAATGAAGAAGGTCTGTTTCTGCAGCAACAAAATATCAGAGTTAAGACTCTAGCCTTTGTCTTAGTCTGAATTCTTATATTCACACTGGAAAAACACTCACAGTGTAAAAGGAAGGTGTTTCTCATCCTTTGCTTTCTGTATACAAGTCAACAATTACTTTTACAGGGCACAATAATGAGTTACTAGCTCTCATAAAGCAAAAACACATTTAAAACATATTTTACTTTCAAAAAATTTTCTAACTCCATATGTCCAATGTTAAGAAATATTGACAGATGTATTTTTGTGAGACAAATACAGACCAAAAATACAAAGGTTTTCTTTAATCAGCACTGGAACAGAAAAATTGAGCCATTATAAATTTGTGGAGATATTATTCATAGATATTGTCATAAAGGGACTAGCACGTGGACTTCTAAGTGAATAAGCTGAATTAGAGGTTGCATTAGCGGTTGAGGGTTGTTGAAATGGAAAAGTTTGTAAAGATGGTTTCACACAAATGTGGGAGTTTGCATTCTTACAGATTAACAAACAGGATAATTTGGAGATATAAATGTGTTTTCAAGTAAATAAGCAGGTGACTTGATAAGCAGAAACTCTGATGGGCCCTAATGATTGACTTATTGATTACCTGGAACTTGATAACTTTTCATCCTGGAACTTTGGATGAACCTTTTATCCTGGAAAAGGCAAATATTTATTCTCTCTTAACAAGAAACGATTTGACATCCCGGTGTGCAGGACTTCTCCAATAGCAAAACTATCCAAGATGTAATAGAATGCTTAACTGACCCATGCAGAATTTCAGCTAACATTAAACCTATTGATGGCATTTTATGACGGCAAAAAAATGAAAAAAAATGGAAATGTGTCCACAGGTTTACCTGCCCCAGCATGCTGATACCAACCTGAAACAGCAATGTCATGGGTAACTACAAGCCCACAGAAGAGTTCGGCTTGGGCACAAACCATTCAGAATTGGTTCATGTTAATTCAGTATATATATATTATATATATATACAGTATATATATATATATATATATATGCATCAAGTCAGAAATTGAAATATATCCATGCATCCCCAACAGCTAGAATATGTGAGTCCAGACACCAAAAGATGGAAGCATATTAGTCATTCACATCATGCTCAAAGTGAACCAGTTGCACAAGAGTGTTTCTCTTCCCTAAAAACTTGAATTTGCTGAATAAAATATCATGGATTTTCAAGATGGAATGTTCCAACTAGGCATACTTCCACCTTAAGAGTTACACAGACTTATACTACCTGTTCATTTGTGCCTGCCAATACCTCTGCGAAAATGGGCAAACAGTATATTGACTGGTATTACTAGACCTGATAGGTAAATCCATGTTAGCATAAAGAGCTAGAATTCCTTTTATACAGCAAGGATGGAGTACTTCTGGAACCAAGGGGATTCACTGAGATGGTGTTTGGTGCTTAAATGATCATTGCTGCAGTAAGATTTGAGCAAACTGAGAGCATCTTCCTTAAGCTATCTTACAAGTTTCTTACTTTTTGCCCATAGACTTTCTATGATAGAAAATCTACAGCCTAGGGCCACCAGTCACATATATACAATTGGTATGTAGAGGATTTAACCACCCATAGGACAATTTTTTCCAGTGAGGAAAGAGAACTTGTCAATAATATCTGCTCATTTCTGTCCCTTCTGAAAGGATGAAAAGAAGAGCAAAGGATAAATGCAGTGATGGATACTTTGAATATTCTCTGAGGATCAAATTTAGTCAATCACAGTATTGATAAATTAAAGAACACAACATTTGAGTTGGCTTTATCTGTTTCTCTGATTCATTCTCTCCATCATATACAACTATTACCCTGGATCATCTCCTCCTAAAGAAATATTCCCCCAAATACATAAGTTCCTTTCTCCTGCTCTGCTTTCTAATGACTAAAACTAAGATCTTATTTTTCCTCTATTATCCCTTCTACCCTGTTCTCAAAGATTCTTTTAACACTTCTGAGCATTACTATTAGAAATATTGTTTGGCAGATATTTTGAAATGTAACATAATGCTATGTGTGATTTGTAATGATTATATAATGAGCTTGACCTTCATACATTCCAGTAATTCATCATGACACAAAGAGTTCTTTATTTTGGATGACAAATTTTGTGAAATTTAATATCATGTGTCCTTAGCTCAAGCTGAGCAATTTAAGTAGAAGTTTCTGCTTAAAGGGTAATTTTTAGTACAGATTTTCAAATTGCTATGAGACATACAGTGATTGAATATTGGTTTCTCATCCTTCAGTTAAAACTTGAGACCCTAAGAGGAATACTTGATCATTCATATTAATTCAAATGCTACTCTAAAGGTACCTTTAAAGTCTTTGAAGTATAGCAGGTATTATCCCCAGATTATTAATGTTCAAGAGCGCTCACTGTTTGCCAGTCTCTGAGCTTAACCTTGCACAAATATTATTTTAATATCTGTTAATCCTTTAAGTTGAACTTTTTTTTTCTTTTCAGCAGCAAAAATAAATTTACTCTTGTTCTTGTGATAAAAGATAACTGTTTCCCTAGACGAGGATTTTGGAAAATGCTGATATGATGGTGCCAGGGTACTTGCATTGTTCATGAAAAAGCTTGAGGCATACACAATGCATTGACTTTGTATAGAAAAAGAAGCTTAGGAACTGAAAGGTGTGAAATGTCTTTCCTTGGTGTTGTTTGCTCATATCCTGGAGAGACCCAGAAGGCTGATAAAGTTGAGCAATTGTTCACTGGAGGGTTTGTACAAGTTTCTGTAGTGCTATAAACTCAGCATGGACATGGGAGAATGTTAAAAGATCTGAGAAAAGTCTTAAAGAAATTTCTGACAGTATACCAACAGGAACCCCTGAATGCAAGAAGTGTATGAGGTACACAGGCAGATGGAAATTCAAGACTCTTAGATGATTTTTTATTGAATACACTTTCCTTTCTCTTATTTTGTAGCCCTCCGTGGGTATCAATTATTTGCAACCCAGGCTAGAAGATTTCCCACTTTTCTGAACAAGAAGGCTCTGGAAAACTTAACACAGAGTTCACCTCCTTGACTTGAACTCTCCTTAAATTGTACTATCTTTATTCTATCATTTTGAATAATGGGGATATAAAAGAAAAAATAATGCCCAAAGAGTAATAAGACCTACCAAGGTATCAAATTAAATTCAAAATAAGACTGCAGGGTTTTCTTCAACTGGAAAGGTTTCATACCTTGAAATTAGAGAGTCTTTACTGTTTTCAAACACAGCTGTGGTTAGAGAAATTCATGTAATCCTTCTTGATCACATGAAAAGCAGGCAATTTAAAAGACAACTGCAGGGAACCCAAAACTGCAAAAAATGGCCCAATCTGACTGTCATTTGTGAAAGTCCTGATTAAGATCCTTTACTAATAGAGAAGCTAACATTTTACAATCTCTTAAACTAGTCATTATTTTGAAAGTCATTATTTTGAACAATCACCATCCTTAGGTGGAAACAATATGCTTAATGGAGAATTTGCCCTTGTAAGATGACTTAAGGCTATAGATTTTTTTTTTAATTGCAATGAAACATAGATGATTGAACATGAATCTTTATATATTGATATTAAAACCCATTTAACAAATTGTTCAAAAAATAATGCAAGATTATAATTTTTATTATTCTTTTTTCCCAAAAAATAGTCTTAAGAACATATGAAAGTGTAACAAGCCAGCTTAAACTCTGAATACATTATATGGAAATCTTTAATTTTAAAGTTATTATTATTATAAGTGATTGCATATTCATTTTTCTTACAATTTAGCTCAGCACCTGAAACAAATTAGTAATCAGCACACCAAAAGTCAATTTATGTCCAATAATAAAGAAGGAAAATGCTGTTTCTGGTTCGTTCTAGAGAAATAAAATCCTAAAAAAAAGTTATTTAGTACAACTTAAATTTTTGATAGCATGTGTCTATGATAGGATCACAAGTACATCTCTGAAGGTTCAGATTGCCTGGGACCTCTTTCTTCAGCTCCCTCCTCATGTTCTACAGTCCACAGCTCCCACCAGAGCAGGAGGCACATAGCAACTGAAAACATCCTTGGCTAACAAGAGATATGAATCATCTTCCACAGCTCACACAGAGATGAACAGAATAAAACATGTTTGTTTTATATTATTTAGTTGCTCAAGCAGTGTGTTTTCATCAATGAATCAAGTATTGCATGTGCAAAAGAAAAGTAAGAAAATAACCATCCTATGTCTATTGTCTATATCTGTTATCAGATATGAACACTGACTGGTATCTTGAATCAGGAAATCAATATATTCAAGAATACTATTTTTTAGAATGAACTGTGTGAAGATGGTCAAAAAGTACAAACTTCTAGTTATAAAATAACTCAGGAGTATAATGCATAGCAAAATCACAAAACCCAAGTCAAAATAAAGGCTGCCATTGTCAGCATCCCCATGGGTCTCTCACCCACATCTCTGTCTCTTTTAAGTGTCTCTTTTCATTTCCTCATGGTCCCTGGTAAAAATCCAAGACTGACAAGCAAGCACAGCTTCTTCACATGTCTCTGCTCCACATCCCTCCTCCAGGTCTTCTTGATGTATTCTGTGCCTTCTCCCTGTTTCCTCTAGCTTCTCTTCCTTAGCCTGGGGCAAGGAACCTGGGACACCCCCCCCTTTCCCTGGGGGTTTCCCTGTGATAGAACCATTTGGGGAAAATTTGATTACACAATATTGAGCTCTTTCAATAAGTATAAACCATAACCACTTTGCTCATAGTTAGCTGTATATGTACCTAGATGCAAATACTTATAGGGAAAGAGTAAGTCATTTTTCTTCTACCCATTTTAGGTTCTCTAGCTTAAATCCAGTAATTGCACTACAAAAGAGTGATTAACAGAGAAAAGCAAATAGAAGTTTATTAATGTGCATCACACACTCAGGAACCCCTAGTGATGAATAACTCAGAGAACTAATCAACCTGGCCTCTCTCAGGTTAAGCAAAGGAAAGGGATGTTAGATAGAAAAGGTGAAATATAGAAGACAACCAGAAAAAGGGTAGTAACAAGAACTGTTGAATATATTTTGCTATTCAGTCTTAACCTAGTGTCATCTCCATAGATAAAAGTTGCTAGGAATAGCCCTCTGGTATGAGAGAGGGAGGCATCTCTAAAAATAGAACTTAGCTTTATAAATTGTAAGCTTTCTTTATCAAAGAGAAACTTGTACCCTGCTTAGATATTTTCTGAATCTGTTGATTCTCCAATTCTATATATTGATATTGTAAAGACCCTGTCTCATCAAGAATTGGGGACAAAGGAAACCAAGTGACCTAAACTTCAAAGCAACCACTTGTTCAGAAGACACTGATAAATGAATATAAAAGGCAAGATAAAAGCCTCGCTGTGCCAATAGGTCAAACCTAAATTAAAATCAACAAGTGACCCAAACATCATCTCTCTGAAAGCAGTTCAAATATGGGATCTGAATTAAGTCAGTCTCCAACACCGGGGGCCCAACAGTCATGAGTGTCAAGTTTTCTCCAAATTTGGCATTTGCTACCAAGGTTGTACCTGAGAAGCAGCAACCCTCCCCAACAAGCAGATGCTTTAAAGAGGTTTTATGTCCTCAACTGTTGTGACTCTTATACTAAACTTCATCATTTTGTTTTTACATCTTGAAAAGACAAGTTTATCAGGAAAAGGAGAAAGGAAAAAGAGACACCTGCATAGACATGGGTGGGCAGAGAACCGCTGCCACAAACTTAACCCTAATGGTTAAGAATGGTTAACCACCAAAATGGTTCACATATCTCCTCTTATTCTGATGCTTATGTTGTTGGAATATTATTCCCCTTAATAAAACCAAAGAGTCGTGCATGGTATTGTCAATTTCTTGTCTCATGCATGAAAATCGAAGGCACGGATTGCAAGGAGTAAGTTTTAGAGTTCACTCAACCAATAAGAAAGCAGAACGTTCCCCACAGCAACAGGGAGGATCACCTGAACAAGGACCACCAAAATGCCCCCATCTACAGTGTTTTATACCAAACATAGCTTGCTAAAGTGCCTCCAGATTAACACACTGGCAGCCAAAAATGTGGAAGGCTTACTAGAGATTAACACCCATAGCCCAAAACTCAGGATTACCCCCTCCCTCCTACTCTTCTTATCAATCTTTTCTAGCAGTCTCCTGATCACAGACGCAGGACCTGTAAATGTCTATTTTCCTATCATTTTTCCTCTGCTACTTTCACTCTCTGTGTCTCCCCTGTCTCTCCCTAGCTACAATCTGTTTCACTGTGATTACATGTGATCAGCTTGGGTTGTAAGTGAAACCTCTCCACTTGGGTTGTAAGTGAAATCTCTCCACTCCAATGGAAGTTAGCACTTTGGAGCTCCCAACCTCCTACAAACTCAATAGCCATTAGCTCAAAATAATCTACATATTATGTAGAATTTTGGGGGTAGTATATATTCAGGTGTTCTTCACTTCGCAGGCTAAGTAATGGGGTTTCCATGTTTTCTCTGATTTCATGGGTAATGGAATGAATATCATGTGGTCAAATCCTTCTGGCATAAGGAATATCTATGAACCCCTCTTCACCAAAATCCTGTACATAGAAAAAAATAAAGAAACTTCTGCTTTTAGAATGTAACTTCTGACTATAACTCACTATTAGAGTAAATCCAAATCCATAAAGAAGAATGGCATGTGGTAAACAAATAAGGATGTTTCTGACTCTGTGCTTTTGATCTGCCAAGATATAGGTGAGTGTGAATTTCAAGTTATTTTAAGGATTTAGCAAAAAAAAAATCCTTATTTTTGTACAATGGCATAGAATCAAATGACACCCAAGCAAGTGAACCTGTTTGTCTCCAAAACTCAATTTGATTCACGCCCGAAGAAACTGGGGTTGGATAGTGGGTAAAAACAAGGTCACTGTCCTTGTAAGGAAAAAAAAGAAGAGCCAACACACCTACAATGGAGCCAGTATAGCCTAGCCCCAGAAATACTGACAACTAACATAAAAGTAACTAACATAAAAGTAAGACATTGTAACTAATTAGTCTTTTTTGATTGTGGAATAATATTTCATTGTGTATATATAGCACAACTTTCCAAACCATTCATCTGTTTGGGGGCATTTGGGTTGTTTCGATATTCTGGCTATTGTAAATAGTAGTACAATAAACTTACAACTACAGGGTCTTTTTCAATTAATGTTTTGTTGTCCTTTGGGTAGATTCCCAGAAGTGGACTTGCTGGATCAAGTGGTAGTTCCATTTTCAATAGGTTGAGGGTATGCCACACAAGTTTCTGTAGTGGCTGGACCAATTCTCATTCCCATCAGCACTGTAAAAGTGTTCCTTTCTCTCCACATCTGTGCCAATCTGTTGCTGCCCTTTTTTTTCATATGGGCCATTCTTATTAGTGTAAGGTCGTACCTCACTGTGGTTTTGATTTGCATTTCACTGACTATTAGTGATGTAACATTTTTTCATATGGTTATTGGCCAGTTGTATTTCCTCTTTGAAGAAGTGTCTTTTTAACTCTCTTCGCCATTTTTTGACTGAACTTTCTACTTTGTTTTTGCTAAGTTGTGTGAGTTCCTTGTGGATCTTTGATATCATACCCTTATCACTTGTATGGAGAGCAAATATTCTATCCCATTCAGTTGGGTGTCTCTTTGTTTAAGTTATTGTCTCTTTAACTATGCAGACACTTTTAGTTTGATATAATCCCAGCTGTTTATATTTTCCTTCATTTATTTAGCATCTGTAGACGTGCCCTAAAAGAGGTTTCTGAGATGTGTCTTGGAATGTTTTGCCTCTATTTTCTCTATGTATTTTTATGGATTCAGGTCTTAAATTCAAGACTTTTGCCCATTTTGAGTTGGTTTCTGTATATAGTGCACATGTGATAACACGGATGGACCTAGAAGGAATCATGTTAGCAGAAATAAACCAGAAAGAAAAAGAGAAATACTGGATGATCTCACCTACATGCAGGCTATAGGGGAAGCAAGCAAACAAACAAAAAATAAGTAAAACTTAAAAGTAACAAACTGTCAGCAGAACTAAGCATAGAGCCCGGGGTCCGCGCGGGCCATGAGCCCGCGCACCCCCGCGGCCACACCACTAGGGGGTGGGTGTGGTCGATGGCGCCCGTGCACAGCGGCCCCCCACGCTTCCCCCAGGTAAGGCGTGGTGGGGCCGTGGCTTGGGCCGGAGGAGGGCCGGGCCGGGCCGGCGCGCGGGCAGCACCGCACATCTGAGTCCTTTGACAT
>PVHY01013149.1:0-42280 GCA_004024945.1 Uropsilus gracilis | reverse complement strand
AAAAAAAAAAAAAAAAAAAAAAAAAAAAAAAAAAAAAAAAAAAAAAAAAAAAAAAAAAAAAAAAAAACACAAAAAAACACATTGAACCATAAGGCTTTCAGAAGATAGTGAATCTTGTACCAGTAGTGTTATCCTGAATGGTGTCTTCCCTCCAAATTTGTATTAGGGTCCTAACCCCTAGTACATCAGAATGTGATTGTATTGGAGGTAGGGTCTTCAGAGAGGTAGTAAAGTTAAACGATGTTACCAGGGTGGTCCCCAATCCAATATGACAGGTGACCTTGTAACAGGAGGAGATTAGAGCATAGACACAGAGAGGTGACCATCTTCAAACCAAGGACAGAAGCCTCAGAAGAAACCAGCCCTGTGACACCTTGATCTTGAACTCTATCTTCCAGAAGTGGGAGAAAATAAATCCCTGTTGTTTTTGCCACCCAGACTGATCTCTTTTATCTTGGCATGCTAGAAAGAAATACAATTGGCAACATATGACTTTCACAACCAACACAATGAGTAAAAATATCTCTATTTTTGCAAAAACGAAATCCCAACCAACTGAACAAAAACAAATGAATCTTTTAAAAAGTGATTGACTTTACAACTGCACCTTATTACTGTTGTACTTCATTTGTGTTGTCATGGGTAAAGTTTATAACAACTTGTTTCTCCCTCAGTTATATCATTTACTCTCAAATTCCAGTGGAGAAATAAGATAGCACTTCTCATTTGAGGTATTAACTCCTGTTGTTTAATAATTATATCCAAAGCTTTTAAATATACTGTTTGTCATTGCTATGTTTGCCTTGTAGCTGTAAACTTGGTACTAAACGTAAGACCCTGGGGTCTCTGGGATCCACCATCAGAGCTTTCATCTAAGACAGGGCCTTCCAATCTTTTCATCCACCTTAACTAGGGACAGATTACTGTTCACTGTATAGGATCTCATGCCCTTTCAATAATCTCCAGTCCCTGCTATTTAGAAAACATAGTAGAGTGGCAATGAACATTATAAATAATATTGGATTTTGTTTTGTTTTGTTTTTTGTTTTTTGGGTTTTTTTTTTTTGAGACTAGTTCTCACTATTTTTACCCGTGGAACCGCAGGCTCACGTCGCCCAGGGTACCACAGACTCAAGCAATCCCCAGCCTCAGCTTCCCAGGTAGCTGGGTTTACAGGTGCGCGCCACCACACCTAGCTAATTTTTTTGGAATTAGTCTTGCTACGTGCTCCCTTGTGGGACTCAAACCACAATCCCTGGCCCCAGTCATGTCTTCCTAGGCTGCCACCTATAGGCATGCACCACCATGCCCGGCCATATTGGGTTTAATTTTTAAAAGATAAATCATTAAAACGCTTCAACAACTTACTGTGAAGTTGTTAAAGCAATGTAAAAGTGTTTACATAGTGACTAGTGAGTTGCCTGTCTAAAGTATTGAACCTTATTGATATATTGGAAGACAACTGAATGGGTAAGGATCGGAATCATTCTAGTGATAAAGATGTTTCCAGCAGGAAATACTTCTGAAAAAAATGTCTGACTTTGTGGAGAAATAGGAGTAGCTCCTGGTTCCATGTCTATGGATGCTTAGTAACGGAAGCAATTTTTCTAAGAGCAGCACTGATAATGGAAGGCAGCGGGTAGAGGGCATGTGTCTTTGTATCCCACAGAAACTGGCTTCCTGGTTCTTCTACAGACAATACACAATTGTAAAATTCTGTTTGAAGGGCTGTGAACTTCTGCATAGACTATCCAGTGCATGAATTATTATGCTTACCAGGCTGTAAATCCCAATATGAAAATACATGTCATTCAAGAATTGTGTCACAGGTGAATGTAATTATTCTTAGAATACTTATGTCTACAATATGTCAGACTAGTCTGTCCTTTACACCTCACAAGTGAGGCCTATTTTCTAGTAGTGATTCACAGCACTGGGGATGAGTGCTCAATTTGGTTTCCTACTGATTTAAAAATACTTTATTGCCATTCCTTTTGCAAGTTGACCACTGAGGCCTCTTTGCTGGATAGATAATCCAGTTGAGGATATTTTTAAAAAATCACAACGTCTTAGACTCAGTAGGGACATTAGTTGAAATAATAGATTTTTTAAACCTACCAACTTTATCTTAGTTTACATTGCATTACAAAGGGACTGAAGATAAAGCCTTAGATCTCCTGCTCTCACTTTTCTCAATCATACTCCTCATGGTTTCTAAATGGAATTCAAAAACTGAATTTCAAAAACTGCTGCTTGCAAAAGGCGCATGTGGTGTAATGAACTTTAAACTGCAGGAAATAGATGTGATTTGGTTAATCAGAAAGCAAGTCTTGGTGAAAGACTAATAGGATATTTGACCTCTAATCCTGTTCATTAAAGGAAAACCACTTAACCTGGGCCCTAACTTCTTTGTCCTTCAAATGAAGGGGTAGGCAGTTGATGAATTATTTGCATAGTACTTGAGCCTTTGATAATAAGTGTTTGTGTAAAGAAACTTACTGAGTGCATACAGTGTTAAGAAATGCCTGTTTTATTACTAACAACACAAACTCATAAGTATACAGATCATTTTTTAGATGAAAAAAATTGCAGAAATTAAGCACAATTTCCAAGGTGTTCAGGGAAAGTAGGTTGAGAATTGGGGACTTCTGACGGTATTATTTTCTTTGTGGTATATTAAAGACCCTTTTAACTATAAGATTATGAATGAGGATTTGCTGTAGACCTAGAAAAATGGCTAGAAACAGTACAGACAGAGGATGGAATATTTCATGCAGAAGTAAGCCATGTTTTGAAAACAATGAATGAATTTCACCTACCTTTTTTGCCAGCTTTTCAGATGAGGAGGTGAAATTGGGTGCAAACAGGGCACCAAATCTAAACAGAGACAAATACAAATACCAAGGGCTATAGTCGAATCAAGGACCAGTGCCCAAAAGAAGACAGGTCATTGTCTTTTGGCTTTTCACCCGCGCACAACTGCAAGAGATTTCAAGTTCCAACAACCATGGGGTTCATTTTACAAGGAAAAACAGAGATTAATGTACCCACAAGGGGTCAGCTACCTCACCTAGTTAGAGGCCATCAGACAAGTGGAGTGCCGGTCACCAAGAGCACTAGACAGCAGCAATGTTCAGGAGTGGTCACAAGACGTGCACCACCAACCAACAACTCTTAGAGACACGGAGGGGGGGAGGGGCGGAGGGCTTTGGTGCTCCTGTCAGGAAATGTCAGCCGGGACCAGAGGTCCAGTCTCTGCAAAGGTCTCTGCTTTTTTTCCTTGGTGGTCGACTGTTCCCTCCAAGGCAAGAACAGTTCTCTGAAGCTTTTCTCTCCGAAGCTAAGCAGTTCGTGGAGTCTGGAGCCCAGCTTGCAGCTCCCCTCAACCTTGGCTTAAATCCACCCTCAGAGTCCCCCACCCTCGCTTCTGAATGGACTGTTTTTCACTCCCATGGCTCATGGGATTTTCAGTGAGACCATCATAGTTGCCACTCCTGTATGATATCGGAGGGAGCCAAAAAGTGTGGAAATCCTTGAATGCCAACCTAAGTCTGAAAGGCTTAGCAACTTCTCAGAGGATGGCAAAACATTAACAGTATTTTATTACTTATCTTGTTGGGGTATATTTGGGGAAAGTGTAGTGGGAGCTTCAGAGACAGTTCAGTGGCTATTGCAAGTCCCCTCCGAGATGAGGGCCCTTCAGTCAGTTGAGGCAGAGATCTGGGGGGAAAGTGCTTTTTCTTGGTCAACTGACAGCACTCGGGGAATAAGCAAGCCGGTTATCTCAAAATTGAATTTAAGAGTCTTTTAAGCAGCTACTGTGGAGACCGGGGAGGCCAAGAGACCTTTTGGTAGTAACCCAGGCTTGGATTCCGGCTTTGTCATTTTCTGATTATGTAACGTAGAGGAAGGCACCTAGCCTCTCCTCAGCCTCGGTTTCATTTCCTCTCCATGAAGGGCGACAGCTCGACCGGTACAGCGTTTGGCGCAGAAAATCAGTGTCTGAGGCACCTACCATGGCGCTCGGGGCTGGCGCGTGTCCTCCTGCAGGTGTCCCGGGGCGAGGGCCGGTGGCCGCGGCCCGCAGGGCGGCTCCACCTGGAGCTGCGGCACTCGCTCTGGCCCGAACCCCGCCGTGCCGGGGCGCCAGCCCCACCTGGGACCCCGCGTCGCGCGGGAGGCGGGGCGCGCCCGCCGCCCGGACAGCCGCGCCCAGGGGCTCCGGGGCCCCTGGGCCCCGGTCTCGCCCGATCCGCGGCGGGGAGGCGGGGAGGCGGACGCGCGGGCGGGGAGCGGGGACACCCCCGCCCCGGGCCGGCCGCGGTGCTGGGCCGCGCCGGCCGCGTTTGAAGTCTCCGGCGCGGCCGCTGGTTGGCGGGCGCCGGTCACGTGCCGGGCAGGAGTTTCCCCGACAGCTGGCGGCTGCGTGGGCTCCGGCGGCTCCGAGCTCCGCGGCGCGGCCTTCCCCGCCCCCTCGCCCGCGGCTCCCCGCCCGCTTCCGCCCGGCTTATTATCCCGCTATTGACAAACAGCGGCCGCGGCGGCCAGCCTCGCGCGCGTCGGTAGCTGAGCCATGGGAGACAAGAAGAGCCCCACCAGGTAACGGCGCGCGGGCCCCGGCCCGGCCTGGCGGCTGCACGGCCCTCTCGCCGAGCGGCGGGCAGGCGAGCGGGCGGCCGGGCGGCCGGGGGCGGCGCCGCGCGAGGGGCCGGCGCGGCCGCCCCACAATGGAGCCGCGATGGCGGCGGCGGCGGCGCGCGGCTCGGGGTCGGGACGCCGGGCGCCCCTCCCCCTCGGCCGAGCGCGGCGGCCGGGCCGCGGGGCGGGGGTCGCGGCCGGCGGGGGCGGGGCTGGGCGCGGCGCGGCGCGGCGGGCGGGCGAGCGGGCGGCGGGCCGGGGCCGGGGCCGGGCGCGGCCTGCCGGTGACCCCGCGCGGCGTCGTGTCCGGGTTGTGTCCTGCAGGCCGAAGCGGCAGCCGAAGCCGTCCTCGGATGAGGGCTACTGGGACTGTAGCGTCTGCACCTTCCGGAACAGCGCCGAGGCCTTCAAGTGCATGATGTGCGATGTGCGGAAGGGCACCTCCACCCGGTGAGTGCCGGCCGGCCCCGTCGCGGCGCGGCCCCCGGGGACCTCGCGGCCCGGCCGGAGCGGGCGACACCCGGCGCGGGCGGGTCCGAAGCGGGTCCGGGGCTAGCGCCCGGAGCGCGGCTCTGCGGTGTGGGGAGCGGCGGCGGCGGCGTTGGCGGCTGCCAGGAGAGAGTCAGTGGTGTAAGGGGGCAGTTAGCGCCTGCGATTCGATTTGTGTCGCCGGGTGCATCGCCACCCTGAAGCGCCCACTCGGGCTATAGCCTTGGCTGCATTGTGGGGTGAGTGTGTAGGCATCAGGGGGTCCGCGGAATCCTCGGTGGGAGCGAACGACGTGATATGGTTTCATGCCTCGCAAAAAAAAGTATCTGGTTCTACAAGGCACAATAGGTTAAACTTCCTTTCTACATTTGGTCTTTGGGAAGGGTCAAATCAAGGTTCTGTTGAGTGCTTTTTATTCCAAGTCTCTGATGTTTTGTAAATAAGTAGTTGGAGGTGAGCCCAGTCACCGGGACACATTTTATACAGAAAGTATCTGAGTATGTTTAGTTTGATTAAATGGCAATCTATTAGCCTAACAAATGAGATAATATGATCTCGGCCTGTTTTGCCTTTATTTTCTTGTAAACTTACAGTATAATAACTCAGTCTTTTAAAAAGCCACTTATGCGAATTAAAGTGGATAAAGAAAATCATCTAGGAAATTCAAGTCAGTGACGTTCTCGATGTCAGCACTTAGAATTCTTCTGTCTCTATGGGAAGGTAACCTGAGGATTAACTCATTATAATCTGGTAACTAGTATTTAGATAGCATATTTTGATATCACAGAATCTGTTAAGAATTAAATTATCACAAGTATAAACATAATTTAATTTTTTCAGAAAGTCCATCTCATATTGACATATAATTTAAACATTTAATACCAGCTAGGTTTCTAAAATTGAGAAAACTGAATTTTTAAACACCATTTAAAAGCATCTGTATAGAATTTCATTAAAATTTTGTGATGTAGAATCAGAAATAGTTGGCATTAACTTAAAATGTTTTAAATTGCTTGGTGAAAATAGCTGCTGTTGACATATCTTTTTGTATGTCATAATATGCTTTTAGTATATTAATTTCATATATGTCATAAAATATATTAAACATTTTCTAGGAGATCCTTTAAAAAGCAGACTTTCAAACAGCTGAAATTTAAGAGAATGTAAGAGAATATTGTAAAAGCAAAAAATACCTATTTGTTAAAATGAATGTAACTCTTTTGGACCCGTGATTTAAGTATTTTGAAAATTAGAGTATCTTTTATGTCTTGATGTTTATATATAAGGTTAGCTTTGGGTTAGATTATATTTGTGTATCTGTGTTAGTACTTTGTACTTTTTTAAATGTTCAAGAATCGCAGTTTTCAGGAAATTTGTTTTTGGAGCCGGGAACTTAAAAAGTAGAACTTAAAAAAATGATTATTATAATCTTAATCTCAAATACAATTTTGTTGCTTTTTGTTATTCCCTCTCTATTTTCTTATAGCCGTTAGAAAAACACTGAAACTAGAAGAGCCTGTATGTTTATTTGCAGGGACAGCAAGGAAGGGGGGAAGCTGGTGTCCTACTCCACAGCCAGTCTTGGGGTTAGAGGAACCCTGAGAAATAGAGTAGGTGATGGCAGCTCAGAAGAGAAGAAACAGGCTGAACCCCTGGCACCTGGAAGAAGAAGGAATCTAGTGCACAGGGGAGTTGGCCCAGGACAGAGAAGTGGGCCTATCTTAAAAGAGGCTTGAGGCCCACATGGGGGCCCCTGGCATTTTTTATCAGTACTTCTGAGCTCTTATAGATCCAATTTTTAGTGGTGGAAACATTACTTGAGGAGGACTCAGAGAAGCCTTGTCATTTGGATTGAAACTGAAGAGGCTCTGGGCAACTCACCAGAAGTCTAAGGGACACTGTGTTCCTGAAAGTAAGTGTTCTACACCACGACCCTCTCAGCCTCTTCCTCTCTCTGAATTGTCTCTTCTGTTTTGATTTTGGCGCTACTTTAAATAAGAGCTCTTAATTCTCTGTTATCTGTTATTTTCCTTCCACTGTTTCTGAAATTTAGTGTGGGATTCATGTTTGGATAGAACAATGGGACAGAGTATTGTTAATAGGGCAGATAATGTACCCTCTTTGGTAATGTTAGAAAAACAGGATTCAGAGTCTGCATAACCCTGCTGAGAAGCTGAAGTTTCAGGAGTTGGAAGAAATAATTCTCTTCAACTGACAAGTTAACGAGCAGTTACTGTAATTGTAGGGGTAAGGTTGGTGTTCCAGAAGCAGGGGCTGGGTAGCAGCAGCACAGAGGATGCCTCTGCTAATGACTTGGTTGACCAATAATGCAGAATCCCTGGGTCAGACTCACTTTTGAACTGCTGCTGTCTCACTTGCCAAATGTGAGACCAATTCTAAGCCATCCTAGACATTTGAAGAATCTTCTTAAATCTCCAGAGAAGACTAAGTTTGGAGCCTACTTTTCAAGTTTTCACTGACAGATTTTTTTTCCCCCTGAAAAAAAAAATAGCTAGTTCAGATTCTTTGTATTACAACAGAAGAGTATTTCTTTTGGCTACATCCTGGGTAGGTTTTCTGCAGAATAGCTTTGCATGGAATGAAATGAGTTTACTTTCATAGCAGCTTTCAAATTAAAATATGATCTGAAGTAGCAGCAGTTCTAACTTGATTTGTTTTGTACATTTCAATGAATTTGAATTTTGTGTTTGCTGGCATTCATTATTTTAAATTTGGTTAATCTTTTTTTAATCTAGATTCTAAATAACTAGATCAGGTGCCTGAGGTTTTCTGCATTGTGCTTTTCTAGGAGAGATTGCATTGTGCTTTTGTAGGAGAAATAATGCTGAATGTCAGACTGACAGAAAAAACTTAAAAAGATAGACTAAAATGACAGATTATAATCAAAGTAATATTATGAAATCTTCATCTTTTTATCTCACAGTCTTATAAGGCAATAAGTGTTTCAGTGATAAACCTAAGAAACTAATCCATTCTGATCATCAAAGAAAATGAAACATTTAGCTTAGCCTGGTCATCCTAGTATAAGCAGTGTATGATAACTGAGTGAGACTAGTGTCTTATTGTCACTTCTTCTGGAAGGAGTGAAAATTACTGGTTAATTCAGATGTGCAAGTATTAGAAATGCAAATGTGTGTTTGTTTTGATTTTGACCTATGAACTAAAAGAGAATTTATAAAACACCAGGTCTGTTGCATACTTTCAAATTTGATTTCAAGTATAACAGATAATGTATTTCCCCAGGGTAAATTTCCTGTAGTTCTCTTAGGGATGTTATTTTCCAAAACAGTGGAAAACCTCATATAGTAGCAGAAGCACTGAGTGTTATGCTGAGAGTTGGGCAACCTGGCTCGCTATCTAACTGTGGCCCCTCCAGCATTCAGCACTCAGGTCTTGTTTATCAATACTTTATCTTATTTCATACCAGGACTGAGCTAGTACTGGGTATAAAGGGATGAGCAAAATAGATGTTTCTTTCGTAAACTTGCACCGGAGTCTCTACATCAGGGAGTGTTAAGAAAACTGAAGGGGCTGAAGAGGTGAAATTTCCCCATTTAAAAAAAAAAATGTATTGTGGCTCAGATCTGGCTGTTGTAAAAAGAACGAATTATTTCAGCTTAATAAAATGAGAGTAAACTGTATAAAGTTCATGTTCTGAAGAAACCTAATCTGATGAAAATATTGTCAGTATCACTGCTACTTGCCCTATTTGCGGCAAATAGGGCCTAACTCGAGGTTTGGAGGTTCTCCTCTCATCTGTTGAGAGGGATCTTGGGATCAGAATGGAAGAGAAAATTGAGGACCATCTAAGTCAGTCTATTTTTCCACACATGGAGAGTTCCTGAACCTCCCTCACCTGTCTGAGAAGCCTTTCTAGCATCTGCACACTTGTTGCACAGAAACTCCTCATTCTAGGAGATTGGTTTGTTTTCTCAGGTTAGAGTAGCATCAGGTTCATTGTTTACTGAGAAATATGGGAAGTGGTCAGTGTCTGGGTAGTTCAGAGTAGTGGTTGTAAGAGAATGCTGTCGGTATCAACCTGGGGCTCCAGGAGACCCTTTCAGGGAGTTTGCCAAGGACAATCTGTTTTCATGACCATACTAAACTGTAGTTTGCCTTTTTCACAGTTCATACTGCGGCAGTGGTGCAAGAACAGTGGGTAAAACTGCTGACCCCTTTGTATGAATCAGTAACACAGAAATACTGTTCATCTTTGCCACCGCAGACAGGCAATAAAAGACAACAACTGTTTCACTTAAGAATATGCTTGGTGAAGCAGTAAAAGTTGCTAATTTTATGAAATCGTAAATATTTTGTCTGATGAGCTGATTGGGATACACAGGAAGCACTTGACTGTGTCTTGGAATCCTGTGGTTGATTCCAGGGGAAACGCTTGTGTGGTTTGAATCACAGACAAAACTAGCTACTTTTTCACAGAACATCATTGTTACTTGAAAGTGGCAAGCCATGGTTATTTAGACTTGAATATTTTGTTGATATTTTCTCAAATGAAGTCTTTGAGTCTGTCAATTCAAGGAAAACAACTGATAATATTTGTTGCCAATCGTAAAATTTGGGCTTCCAGTGTGAATTATCAGAGTTTTTGAAAACTTGTACCCATGCCAAGTGTGCTTAAGCATTTCCCAGTACTTGGAACAGTGATGAAATTAGGTGGTGATGTCAGCCAGTGTAATTTTTGATACTGTATCATAAAATTGGTCAGTATTTAGAAGACCTGAATAACTCATTGAACCAATATTTCCCAGTGATTTATGTAAATGTATGATGTTATAAAACCACACATGGATAAGACATTAAAACTAAAAATAAGTCAGAAGATTTAAGGGGACTCTATGAAAACTTGGTTCATTTCACATGCAATTAAACTTTGAGAAAGTCACTTGTGTGCTTTTATATACTATCAAAAATGAAGACACAGTTACCAAGCAGGCTATTAAAGTATCCATTTTTTTCAAGTAGACCCTGTGGGAATCCAGAGTTTCTTCATATTCTTGAACCAAAACTACATAATTTGAGGAGTCAGATGAGACAATCTTGTCTACTGTGAGGTCAGATAGTAGAGTTTTGTAAAATCACACAATAGTATCTTCACACAAAATTTTCTTTGTTTTGAAAAAAATACAGATTTCCCCTCATAAAATATTTAAATTAACATGCAATGTACTTAGTATTTTTAGATGAGCTATTATAGATATTTAATTTTTCTTCTCAGCTTTTATTTGTAATACAGTAGTTGATCTTTTGATGCAGAAGACCTACTGAAATCCACTTTGGACTTTAGAGAGTGTGAAGAGCTTTACTACTGCCTTTGGTTTCAACATAAAACAGTCTGACTTCATCAGGCATTCTTTTTCTTCCCTTTGTCCTTTATTGACTCATCTCAGTTTTCTTTTCATGTTACCTCCAAAGTATTTGATTTTTACTCCTTTAATTTTTCTAATTCTTTGGTGTTTCTAGCTCTGCTGTTTTGTCATTTTCCTTACAAAACTAGGTTCTTTCCTCTGAAACCAGTTTCTGCAGATCTAAACCAGGCTTCTTATCTATGTTTCTTACTCTATGTGATGTAAACTTTTCTGGAACCTGAGCTGGGATGTATCATCTCAACTTTAATTCTCCCTGGTGCCATGTCAAGTTTTCCTTTAGATTGTCTCTCAAAGTAACCTTAGAAGATCACATTATTTCTCTCTTGGACTATTGTGCAAATTGATCTCTTCACCAGAATGCTACTAATATCTATCTTCTTTATGTTTTTTGAAATCTGTCTGATTTTGTTGGTTCCTGTACTTAGAAAAAAAAAAAATCAAGACCTCTCTTGACTGCTGAATAAAGATAGAACTCTAGCATGGTATCAAGGATACAATAATATATTACCTTTCTATCTTTATTTCCGGCCTTGAAGCACTAAAGTATTCCTATCAGAATACTTTTTTCCTTTTTAAAAGGACAGGTTTATTAGAAAAAGAAGAATAAGAGAGGCAACTGAATAGTCACAGGTTGGCAGGAGAGCCACATCTTCAGGTGGTACTTTTTGAAAGAAGCCCTCTGAAAGAATTCTGTGGGATGATTACTCCTGACCCTCAGTCAGCTAACTTACTGATTCAGTCTACGGTGTATGTATAATTATTACACCTAAAGAATTGCTATATTGTAGAATAATTGTCTGCATGTTTATCTGCTCTGCTGAACATGGACTGTCTTCACTTACTTCGGTATCCTTTGGTACCTGAGATATTATGGGAATTTTAAACTTTTTCAGTCCCTATAAATTTGGCTATTGCTATTTGAGGACTGGTATTATTTTTCTAACAATTTTTAAGACTGTGTTTATAAAAAGTAACCTGTTTTGTTCATAATTTTTGGGTATGTATAAGTGTGTTAATACTGTTTCAGAATGTTATTGTATTTTACTACTTTAGCATTTTAAGACATAACTTTAGAAAGTTATGTTTATTTTTAAACTTATCTCACTTATAACCATTTTCTTAGGTCTTATTATTTAGATTATTGAAATTCATAAGGTACAACTATACATGGGAAGCAGTTTTTGACTAAACTGTTGGGTCATGAAAAAATATAGCATATCTTGAGATATATTTCATTCCTGTCTTAAATTGTAAATTTTCTGTTCAATAATTTTATTTTAAGATAGTTGACATTGAACACTTATCAAAAACTGAAATATGCTCAGCAAATTTATAATAGTTGAGAGCATTTAATTAAAAATTGTTTACAATTCAAATTTTGTATTTAACTAATTGAGTCTAAAATTCAATTGGAATTAATTAAGCTTAATTGTAATTAAAATAGAAGTAATTTTTACCTTATGATTAAGATATTTTACTTATGAACTTGTTACTGTTAAAGACAAATCAATTACACAAATTACTAGATGCTTATATGTAGAAATTAGGTGAACATTAAAAAATAATGAGGCCGGGCGTGGTGGCGCACACCTGTAAGCGGCAGCCTAGGAAGCCGCGGCCAGGGCCAGGTATCGCCATTCAAGTCCCACTGGGGGCATGTAGCGAGACCTTGTTCCAAAAAAAATATAGCTGGGTGTGGTGGCGCGCCCCTGTAATCCCAGCTACCTGGGAAGCTGAGGTTGGGATTGCTTGAGTCATTGGTACCCCGAGTAATGTTAGCCTACAGTTCCACAGGCAAAAATAGTGAGACCTAGTCTCAAAAAAAAGAAAAAAAATGAAGTTTTCCTTCATTTTGTTTTTCTTTGCTATTCTAATTGACTAGGATCAGAATACAGAATCAGTTGTTAGTATTTTTCTAGAATTCTGATGTAATGCTAGAATGCTGATATAATTTTGCTTGTTACAGTTTTTAAAACTCAGCTCACTCTTCTGTTCCCTGTGGCATTCTCTCAGGCCTACCCCAGAATTGTCGTCTCTGTCTTTTTCTTTATTGAGGAAACATTGGTTTTACAATGCTGTGTATGATTAAAAAATGGGTTCACACCTCCACGGATGTCTGTTACCTCCCTTACACCCAGTCAAAGCACCCACAGTCCTTTACTCTGGGCCTTTGGGCCCTCTTCTACCTTGGTCCCCATGCTTACTTTCCCTCCCTTTCTAGTAGCCAATTCAGCAGTCATATTTCTAGGGTTTGTTTTGGTTTAGTTTTGTCAGTTCCATTGTTTTGTTTCTGTGTTTTCCACATGAGCATACTCTTGTTATGCTATGAATTTCTTAAGGAAAATAGTTTTTAAATTTTTTTTTTTTTGGAGACTAGGTCTCGCTGTTTTTGCCCATGGAACCGCAGGCTCACATTGCCTGGGGTACCACAGATTCAAGCAATTCCCAGCCTCAGTTGGTAGCTGAGATTACAGGCATGTGCCATCACACCCAGCTATTTTTTTGGGACTAGGTCTCACTATGTTGCCCCAAGTGGAACTCGAACCGCAATCCCTAGCCCCAGCCACTTCATAGGGTGAATCTTACAGGCATGAGCCACCGTACCTGGCTTTATTTTTATAAGTTTTGAAAAAGAATTCTGATACAGGTCACATAAGTCAAAAAATTCCTCTAACTCACAGGTGTCTGAGAATTAGCGGGAGTAAATGGTACATAATCCTGGAATTCTGCACATTCTTACTGCATGAAGTTGCCCAGAATTGTGCCAGACCACAGAATGTGGAGGAAACCCAGGCCTGGCCCACATAGAGTTTGAATTCCAGCTTGTGTCCAGCTTGAATTCCAGCTAGTGAGTACACAGAGAAAGTAATTTAAAATTAATTTTTCAGTGTAGTCCTAGTTTTAGGGGAAGTCCTATGGGCAAATTAAGTAGGAAATAAGTTATTTCTGTGGGCATTATTTCTAAAGCACTTTTGGTACTTTCATCATTCTAGACACCATCCCTCTTGAAAATAACAATTTTATAATAGAGCTACATTATTAAATTTATTGTTTCTTCAGTTATCTCATTGGTTATATTGGTAGTGATCTTCAGTATACTACTCAGATTTTTTTTTAATTATTGAGATTATTAAATGAATTAATAAAGCCCTTATCATGGTAGCTGACACCAGGTAAATGCTTACTAAATGGTGTCCATTCCTGTTCAGATGTGTATTTGAATGAACATTTATAATTTATTGCTGACATATTATTAGTTACTAAGATCTGGGAGTAGGGATTCAGTAAGAACAGTATTTTTATGTTATTTGTCATTTATGTCATGTTTTATTTTGTTCAGATTGCTTTCCATATGTCCTTTCATTTGCTTCTCAAATGACCCTTCATAGTTGGTGAGGAAGCTGGTCATCCAGTTATATAGTGTTCAAGCCTAGATTGCAACTTAGGTTGTATAACTGGAGGTTGATCTTTTCATCATTCCATCTCTGACAAAGAGCTTTATAATACTATCCTAGATGGGTGCAAGATTTCTTTTGGGTATTCCTTTTACTTTCAGAGTTAGATATAAGGCCAGTGTAATGGTGTATATTTAACATTCTTTGGAGTATGAAATTTTCATTCAGGGGTTAAATGAGACATTAGGTTTTTTTGGAGATAATTGATTTTTTAAAAAAATTTCCTTATTCTTTTATACCTTGTAATTTTAGCTACACTAAAAGTATATAAAATTTTAGGGGGAGGTGAAAAAAGCATAAAATTTTTTGTTATTGTGGCTTTGAAAGTAAATTGCTTAACTATTACTTATTGAAAACCTACTGGCTTTGTTTTTTGACTTTTAAGATTGCTAAAAACTTTTTTTTTTTTGAGACTAGGTATCGCTATTTTTACCAGTGGAACCGCAGGCTCACGTTGCCCAGGGTACCACAGACTCAAGCAATCCCCAGCTTCAGTTTCCCAGGTAGCTGGGAGTACAGGCATATGCCACCACACCCAGCTATATATTTTTTGGAACTAGGTCTTGCTACATGTCCCTGGCTGAACTCAAACCGCGATCCCTGGCCCCGGCTTCCTAGGCTGCCGCTTACAGGCATGTGCCACCATGCCCAACCTGCTAATTTACTCTTATGTCATCTGTGATTGATAATCATATATATTAAAAGATTTAGTATGCACTCCATTCCATAATACTGTTTAATATGAAATCATAGACTTACTAAGACTTCTGGAGCTGGAAGGAATCTTTTAAGAGCTTTCTTGGTGTGTAGTCATTTCCTGAGGCATATTAGTTTTTACTAATTGAAACCTTAATGACTGAGGAATAAAGATAGTCGCAGAGGGAAGATCTTAGTGAACTGGAGTAGTGATGTTTTTAAAACTTCTGAAATGAATGGAGGCCACTATTTCTGCAAATCTGTATTTGAAATTTTCTTGCCAAGTTTGGTGGATTCTGGTTGTGATACTATCTAATTAACTACTAATTCATGTCTGCTGCCTGAATTTTTTTTAAATTCATGCCTCGATCCCAATAATCTCTCGACTTGTAAGAAAGCAGTCCTGAGAAGTTTGTGGTTTGTTCAATGTCAATAGCTGGTTAGTGTCAGACTCAGATCTCTGGATTTCTGGTTCTTTTTATTACCTGCTGTGGTAGATTCCGGTTTGCTAGCTAGTCGCCTCTTCAGGAGTATTCTTGTTGTGTTTCTTCTAAGGATTTCTTGTAGTTTTCATTATATCTAGATCTAGTTTTATGTATTATGATAATGGTGGCTGACATTAAACTAACTGCTTTTAAGTAATACAAGAATTTTTTATTAATCTCTGGGTTATCAATATGGTGGATGAAGAATAAAATTGTCATTATTTATTTCCCTTTCTTAACTAACTTGTTTGAAGTACAAATGTTAAACTTCATTTTGATGTTTTACAGTAACATTAATTATGCTGGATATGCTGACTTCTTTTACATCTTTAGTAGTTTTGGAATAAAATCCCAGTAAATATTATTTCCCTACTTTTACTTGTGATAGTTATATTACTTAAGTACATTAGTTAAGGTAAACTGGTGATAGGAATTACCAGTAGTACTATAATTGATAACCCATCTGATGTTGTATATATGTGTGAATGACCGCATACGTAAGGTTTTCAGGGCCTTTGGACAATTTTTAAGCATGTGAGTTGAATTGATAGGGGGCACCTACCTCACTGGGTGTCATTGTCTCCTGTTTAAGATAGCAAATTTTAAGGAGGCTATGCTAAAATGTGAGAATGGCCTTGATTAGAATTTCTTTTCAAAAAGATATAAGGGGGAGGAAGAAGTAAAACAGGTTTTTTTGTTTGTAATGTGATAACTCAGGAGCTGTTTTTGGAAGGCTGGAAAACAGAAATAATATATAAAGAGGATTGGATAAATAATATATAAAGAGGATATATAATGAGGATTGGAACAAAGAAAGAGATTTTGCCATTTGTGGGATGAGCATTTTTTTGTCAGGGACTTTGGAGGATGAAGATGTGAGCCATGTGGCCAAGGCCTGGGGCCTGCAGCCTTTGGCTGGCCCAGGCTAGGAGTGTGTATGTTAAAAGAAGTTAAGCAGTTTGAAGATTTGAACTCCATGTTGGAGTTTGTTTTGCTGAGTTTGACTTGTGTCTGGGAGAGGCTGTGCAAGTCAGGCCTGAAAAGAAAGTGAACTTTGCTGGTTTCGATACTGTAGAGCCAAGGAGAAGACAGCATGAAGAGTTGGAGCATGCTAAAGAAGCATGCCAAAGGAAGATGTCTTCAAGCATGTGGAGATAAACTGACTCATGTTGGTGACATGATCAGGACTGAGAGACTGAGGATTTTTAGACAATCTGGAAAAGACTTTAGACAATGTTGAGAAAGGTTTAGGACAGTGTTGAAGTAATCGGAGTTTTACATTTGTTTCCTTTTGCAGTAATTAGAAAATCACTTGGTTTAGTAATAAATTAGTCTTCACTCTGAGAGTCTTGCTTTGGTTTAGGATTTTGGTGAGAAGGCTGGGGATGGTAGAAAGAACACACGGAGTCTAAAAGAAGGTAAATTGGGGCAAACTAGTCTAAAGTTTAAACTGTGTTTTAAGTGTTTCTTTTTTAGGTGGGGGGGAAGAGCTGAGAGAAGCTGGTAGCTGATTTTTGCATACCAATAGTAAGTTAACAATGAAGATGCTAATTAACTGCTTAGAGCCTGCTACCTAGGGAGAAGCAGGCAGAGGTGTTTTAAATTCAAGTCAAAAGTGTTTTTTTTTTTTCTTTCCACCCTGTTTCAGAACCACTTCAACTTTAGGTGTTTTGTAGACTGATCAAGGTTCATGTGCACTAGCAAATGTTTGTGTGCATTGGATCCACATAGATATATCACATGTATAGGGCATGCCAGGTACAGTCAACCTCTAATATCAACAGATAGATAATATTTGACAGGCTCACATTGCCCGGGGTACCATAGGCTCAAGCAATCCTCAGCCTTAGCTTCCCAGGTAGCTGGGATTACAGGTGTGCGCCACCACGCCCAGCTATATTTTTTTGGAACTAGGTCTCGCTGTGTGCCCCCAGCAGGACTTGAACCTTGATCCTTGGCCCCGGCCGCGATTTCCTAGGCTGCTGTTTACAGGCATGTGCCACCATGCCTGGCCTCTTTCATCTTTTCCACCAGTTTTTTGCTGTTTATCTTTCGTGTCCCTGGGGCCTAAAGTTCCCTCACTACCTGTCTTCAAAGGTGTTCTGATTCTTTTATTTTCTTCACTTACCTATAGATCTTCCTTTGCTAGAAAATCTTTTGTGTTTTATGCAAATCAAAATAAAGTCATTTCAAGTTTGAGTGTAAATTGCCAGGACATGGCAGATAGAGTTTTCATTTTCCTTACAATAACAACTCTAAAGATGAAAGTATTACATGTTCCTTGAAGATACTAAAGAAGTGCTGTGAGGATAAAAATAAAATGTTCACTGCCACCATCACATCTCTCAGCCAGGAATGCATAAGTCCAAGATACTAGTCTTGTTTTTCTTGTGTGTATTAGCATTTAAAAGTAAAACTGGAGGTCTCTCTCATTGGAAGAATGGGGTAAAGGAGATTATTTTTTGTTAGTAGAATCTTTTTTACACAGGAAAAAAAACCCAAACAAAAATGTTTTTCCAACCACACATTGCAGGGGTATAGGTTGAGGGAGTCTTCTGTCCATTCAGCTTCAGCCTGCAACCCATGCAACCCTTACTGCTAGCAATAAGGGGTGTGGACTCCAAATAAAGAAGGTGTATGTGTGTGCATGGGGATAAGGGAGTGTAAAAGCAGGCGTGGCAAGGTATAACTGAGGTCCGTATCCAGAGTGTCGCAGGTGGGAGGCCATTTGGTTATGACTCTTGGCAGTGGTGCCACTGTGGACACCATCTGTGCCACTGAGCAGGCTGGTGTCCTAGCAGTCATGGACACAAAGGAGAGGTAGTTGGGGTCCTCCCTGCATTCCCGTGACCTCTGTTGTCTTGATCATCTTCATGCTTCAGAGGACTTCTTCCAACTAAAGAATATTTTTGAAAACAAGAAGCCAAGAAAGTTTGGATAACACCTGAGTATCATATCCTCTTGCATTTTAATAAATTAACGATTCTGGGATGTCATCCTTTTGAACAACTGGTTTTTTTATTGAACGGTTTTCAGTCTTAACGTTAACCTGAGGGTTTTCTTTTCTCTAATACAGAGTTGGACATACCGTTCTGTAATCTCTTCCTTTTGAAGTGTGTCCAGAGAGCTAGTGGGCCTTGTGAAAATGCAGGGTTCACTAAGTCACATGTTGCATTTTAACAGGGTCCCAAATTATTCACATGTACACGAATCTGAGAAACACCGCTCTAGTTTTCTTTCAGTTTAAGAAAAAATTGTTCTTTCCATCTGAGTTCCTTTCTCCACTGGGTGTTTCCCTCCCTTCTTGCTGTGCATGTGCACATGTGCAGGCAGGGTTGCAAGTACCAGTGTGCGTGTGAGCAGGCATGCCTATGCGGGCCTGTGAGTCATGTAGGTGCAGCTCTGTTTATGGGGCCCCATCTCTGGCTAACTGTTCCTTCAGTGAACTTAGCTCTTATGTACAGAGATGGCCTCCTCTACTCACCCATTTCTCTTCCCTTTTATCCCTGCTCCTGAAATCCATTCATAAACATGCCTTCCTTCAACCACTCAGTTCATTCAGGACCACTGAGACAGGTTGCAGAACATGGGGTTTTGTGGGTTTTTTGTTTTTGTTTTTTTGGCTTTGAAGATAGTTGGCCCTCTTGCAGCTTTTGAAATGTGTTAATTGTCCTCTGAGGTCTCATGGAGTTGTCTTAGTGACTGCAGTTGAAACAGGCAGTAAGGCTTCTTATTTTCCATCCACTTTAGCTAAGTCATCTATGTTCTTAATGAAAAAACTATAATATAGTTTTTTCAATTTTTATTTTCTAAAGATACTTGTTATAACTTTACTTTTGAAATTTAAATTTTTATTATTTTCTTAAAAGCTAGACTATATTTGTATAATTATTGATTCCCCCCTTTTTGCCCCCCCCACCCCTTCACTGGTCACTTCACTGGTCACTTTCCTCTTTTTCCCCCACCCCCTTTACATTTTCTTTCAGGCCGGCCGGGCATGGTGGCTCGTGCTTGTAAGTTTCAGCCTACATTTTCTTTCAAATACCCACCTTTTGCCATTTGTAGTCGTAAAGTCAAACTTTTTGATGACAATTACATGTGATTTAAGAACTTACATAGTTTTTATAGTGATAAATTGTATATAATAAAAATTCCCAGTGTCTTGTGTACTGATTATGTTTAACTAAACTGAATAGGCTTTATCATTATTCTGGTTCTTTTGCTGATTTAAACTATTTTCCAGTTCTTGTTTTATTTTTAATTTATAATTTTTTATTAAAGCAACACTAGTTTACAATAATGTATGTAATTCAGAGATACAGGATCACTTCAGATATGTTTTACCATACTCAAACCATGGCACTTTTTAAAAGAGCATTTTAAAAATTTCATGAGCCTGTGAATTATGTCCATTTTACCTGGATAAAGAAATTTATGCTAATCTAAGTAACCTGCATAGTCACCTATTTCAGCAGTTTAGCCTGTTTTCTTTTGCCATCAGTACAATGCGTAGTTGAAACCACAGCCAATCTTATTCATGTGTGCTTGTTTGTTCAATCTTCAGTGGAAGCAGAGAAACTGTCAGTGGAAGCCATTGCAGTCTTGCAGACAAGAGACAGCATTGGCTCAAACAAAATGGTGGTAGGAGAGAGAAATAGATTCTAGATCTGTTCAAGAGAAAATTTATAGAACTTGGGTGATTGAATGTGGTTGTGGGAACTGGAAAATTGGGTTGGAGAAAGGAAAGAATCAAGAAAGAATTCCAGAATTCTGGTATATTTATTTATTTTGTTGATTTTAATTTAAATTTATTTTATTTTTGGATTTTTTACAATACATGATTGTATAATTGCTGATCCCCATGGAAATACCCCACCCCACCACACGCCCTCTGGTCACTTTGCCTCCTTTCTTTTGTTGTTTGTCCATGTTTAGTTTAGCCCTTTAGTCTTTTTTTTTTTTTTAAATTAAGCATTTGGGTAAATGGTCTCATTGACACAGGGGACAGAAAGGAGTACAGTTTTGGTGGAAAGTAATGCTTCACTTTTAGAGTTGCTGAATCTAAAGTATCCCATTTTAATATACAGTTGATTAAGTATGTTTCTTAAAGGGACTAGAGTACCTGTAAAATCAGTTGAGCAAGGTGGTACTGGGGGAAATCTGAGATCCATGAACCAATTGGGTATATTGAACTTAAGTCTAGAAAGGAGAACAAGGCTGTACATATGCATTGATATGGTTGTTATTAACCTACATTACTTAATTGAAGCTGAGAGTGGTGAGTAAGACAGGTTTAGGAGAGACTAGATAGATACCATAGCTTGAAAAAAGAAATAAGACAGATACTTGAGAAACATCACTACATTTTTTTGTGGTTGTGAAAGAACATCTCACAAAGAAGGAAAGGAAGAGAGAAAAAAATAAAAAATAGAAATAAAAAACTAAGAAGGATATACTATATCACAAAAATAATATCTTCAGAAGGAAGCCATATCAGATGGCATGCACTTTCATCAGACAGAATCTTTTCCCCTCATGTTCTATTTATTGTCTGTTTTAACAAGTATGACATTGAAATTTGTATTTAACTTGCAACAAGATAGTAATCTTGCCTAGTACCTGCCCTGGGTTTTTCATGATAGTTAACAACAGTTCTGGATTATATCTAAACGCTACGGAGGTTAATATTGATAGGTTGGGAGATGAATAAGATTATTTTGTTAACTAACTTTGATTTTTAAGGAAAAGTACTGTATCTGGTAACACCTATCATTATGCCTGCACTTCTATAGGTAGTTCTTGATTGTTGTGACAGAATTTTAAAAATTGGATCAGTTTTGGTGTTAATTTTCCAGTAATTGGTACCAAAATTAAATCAGTAATTTTTAGTATCAGTAATTTTTCAGTAGTAACTAACTGTGGTAACTTTGAAGACGCTTAGAAAATTGCATGGTTAATTATGTGTGTGGGGGGGGGCAGGGGGAAGTTATGTGTTGTTTGAAGAAGTCCCTTTGATTTTAGGAGATGTGAGCAATCATTTGTTGATCAGTTTACCAAGTAAATCTTAGCACTTTGCTTAAGACTACATTTGGTCTGTAAAATGATGGTTGTCTGTGAAATTCACTGGCTTTGATGTGATTTGTGAATGTTCTGTTAACAAGGTGGTTGTTTTAAGCATAGGCTGTAGTTTGAAAAGTCACCATTAACTTGCGACTATTTTGAAATTTATATTAGAAACATTTGCCACTATTTTGAAATTTATATTAGAAACATTTGCCACTGTTTTATAAAATCACTTTTACGCATACAATGTATACTTATATTTTAGAGGTGGTTATTAAGAATTGATTTAAAAACTAATGCAGGACTTAGAATCTGGTAAGATTAGTTTGAATACTATAATTAAAAAGGATAAGAAAAAAATGTTTAATTTCAGAGTAAAGGTTCCACTTCTTAACTGTGTTGACATAATTCTTGGCATTGAGTATCATTTACTTTTAATTTTGTATATTAACTTGAATAGTATATTAACTTTACACACTTGTAGTGTGGAAAGAACTACCTGTAGTGCTCCTGATGTTTTTAGGCAAGTATTTCCTTGAACTGGAAAGTACTGGGGGTGGATAATATTGTCACTGAAGTATCCCATTTTAAGACAGTTTATTAAATATGATTCTAATTAAGGGGTTAGGGAGCCTGTCAAATCAAGTTTGTGAGATGAAAACATTGTTGGAAATAATTTAATATGATTAAGGAATCTTTGGTAAGAATGAATAGAATATAAAATGTAACAAAATCCATGGAACAGCTGGTTGGTGGTTACCTATGAGACAAGTGAGAGGAGCTGTCTGATGCCTGCGCTAGTGAGACTTTAGGGTTGTAGTGAGGTAGGCTTCTTTACTTTTAAATTAAAAGCATCTTAACTTGATATCACATTTGAAACGGGTTATGCATGGTATCCAGATTCCAGGGTGCTACCCTCTCAGCTGTGTGCTTAGTGTGGTACATGGGTCTCTGCTGGTGCTGCTCCTGGGAAGGGAATTCCCCTGGGTTGTGGCCTGTGATTTCTGAGCTTTGTTGGTCCAGTTCTGTCATTGAGTCCTAACCTGCTTTAGTTTAAAATTGACTTTTTGAATCTAAATTCAAGCGTCAAATTCAGAACCGGATCCCCTCTCCCATCAATTAATAGATATGACTTTCCTTTGAGTTTAAGCAGTTAATTGACCTTCACTTGCCACTTTTAATTTAACACCAATTACTTAGTAATGTTTTCTGTATTAGTTACCCAGTGCGGTATGACAAGTCACCCCAAAACTTAGTGGCTAAAAACAATAAACATTTATTGTGTCATTAATTTATTTGCTTGAGTCACTGATTCAGAACTGCTTAGCAGTTGGTTCCAGCATAGAGTCTCAGACTCAACTGGCAGAGCCCCCATCCAGCTCATTCATGTATCTGTTGGCAGGCCTGGGAGGCTTCTTGCCTTGTGAGCCTCTCTGCCTTTCTTGGGAACTGCCCAGAACATGGCAGCCTGCGTACTTGAGTGCAAGATACCTGAGAAAGAGTGTCTTTCCCTGCCCCCCTTCCCCCCCCCCCCAAAAAAAGAAGAAACTGCAGGCTTTTTCTTTGAAGAATGACAATGGTTTACTTGTGCCAGATTTTGTTTCTCAACAGACAGTCTCTAAATCTAGCCTGCATTTTTGGGAGGACTTCTAGAAGGGTGTGCATGCCTGGAGGTTACACATGGCTGGAGTAGCAGAATTATTTTTGGAAAGGAAGTAATCTTTATGAAGTTCATGGGAGCTGTTCTGTCCAGAGTTGTGGTTGTAGAGATAGCATCCTTCCCCTTAAATTTCTCCAAACAATTTGAATATTAGTATATTTACTATCCAGTGTCAGTAGGGAACCTGGATATATATTGTTTTTCTCATATCTTCAATTTTGAATTTGTTAGCACTTAAAGTTCTAAAATTCTTGCTGTGAAATTCAGTTATTGCAGTAATTTACACTAATTCTATATTATGTGTATTTTATTAAAAATTAGGTATTAGGTTGTGGAAAACAGTATGCTATTTCTGCTAATTTAAATCTGATTAGCTTCCTTTACTAAAATAAATTAAATATCTGATATTATAGTATTAGCAGATAGTGTTTGCATGATGATAATAATGTTCTTAGTAACTGCTGTCTGAAATGTTTTATTAATTAATAATTATAATCAGTTCATAATTATAATTAATTGGAAATTTTTTATTTCCAAATTTTTATGTCACAGAAATCATTTGTAATTCAATTTTAATATAGCATGTTCTTGAACATGTTTTCTTATGCTGCAGATATTCTTAATTACCATAAATTATTTTCTTTAAAATATACATAATGTAGCTTAAAAATAATAGTATTAATATAAGTATTAATGTAAGCATAAATCTGAGTGAAGTTTACAATATCTTCCTAGTTCTATTTTTAAGTTTTATTTATAATTTTTATTCTTTAAATCACAACCTCAGTAAACCTTCCTCCCTCAGATGCTCCCTCCTTTCTCTCATACCCCAATCTTTGTTGTTTGCTAGTCTGCGTTAAGTCCATTAGTCTCTTTCTTTCCTGTGATAGTGTTCTTTCAATGGATGAGGGACTGTGTTCTTGGAACCAGGTGAGCCTTGATGGTAGGTTTTCAGTCTTAAGTTTGCGTTGGGCAGCCTGTCTATATTTATTTGTGGTCTGTCCGTACTTTCTTGTTGGAGGTTGTCTTCTCCAGTTCCATCTCTGTTGTTTTGCTGCTGTACCTAATGGTTCTGGTGTCAGGCTTAGGGGGTCTCACCCCCTGCCAGTGCCGGTGAAGAAGTTTCTCTGTGGATACAGGCAACTGTGATTGGCCATTATAGATTTTCTCCTCTGCCTCAGTTTGCATCTTCGTTGTGGCGCCGATGTCTTTGACTTTTCTCTCCTGTAGTGTGGGGAGGGGTGCCTTGCTCTACTAGAAGGCATCTCCGAAATCAGTCTTGGGTCTTCCAGACCCCGTGAACGCATAGATGAGCTTTGTGATACCGTTTTTCTATAGATGTTTCTCCTGTCTCGCGTGCATTGGTTCTTTCAATTGTCCATCTACTGTGTGCAGCTCAGGCTTGTGGGCTGGATTTTTACCTGGTCCTTCACCTGTTTTATAATGGGGCTTGTGTTATGTATGCTCTTGCTCCGCCTGAAGATTAGCTGGAGAGTGAAATGGAATGGCCAAGCCCCCTCCCCCGCACCCCCCCTTTCACCTGCCTGTGTGCCAGTACCTCCCTTTGTGGGAGTGGGACCCAGATGTCTGTACATGTGCCATCCTAATCCCCCCTTGGGTTTGGGGCTGATTTCCTTAGCTGATCCGGGCTCCAGATGGCTATACTGTGCAACAACTGTCCGCTGGTGGGTGGGGCTAAAACCCCATCTAGTTCATCCTTCCCAGGCTCTCCAGGCTTGGGGAGGCTTACCCCGGGGTCTTCTCCGCCTTTGCTCCCCACCGGCTAGGAGCAGCAGGCCTGCACCCCACTGCCCTCTGTATGAGAGGATACTACTTCTCCAAGGCCTACCATCCAAGTGCTATCTTCCTAGTTCTTTTTACTTTTGGACTGTATCTCTCTAAACATGCATAAAGTCTTTTGAGAATAATTACATTTCTGAGTGGTTTACAGCCTGATAGAGGCTAAAAGTTCTGGGCATTGTTTTTAAAGGTTTTCTTTACAACTCCCAGGAGAGGTAGGTTCTGTTGTTATTTCTCTTTTAGATGTGAATATAGTTTCTGCTGTCTTCATTTTAAGCTAATTTGCATTTATAGGAAGAGAGAACTTTCTGTTTCTGTCTGTTAATTTGGGTGAATTAATGGATAATTAATGAGGGAATGGAAAATTTCAGTTAGGAGATGTGATGGTATATATAAAGAGGGGACCTGCAGGTAGTGTATTGTATTTGAGGACTGAAAAGGGAGATAGAAGCATATTAACCTCAGTACATTTTTGCTAAGTGTATAAAAGACAAAGTTTCAATATTCTTTCTGTTTCTAACTGCTGTGACCTAGAATTTTCCTCTTTGTCTGATAATGAGAGGAGGGAGTCAAGCTAGGAATATTCAGATAGAGTGAGATTCTATACTTTAGGTGACCCTCCAGATGATGATATGTTCAAGGGGAAAAAATTAGGACAGTTTCTATAAATAGTATTACTTGATTAGTAAGGATGTAATTTACTTTGGCTTTATTTTGGAACAGTGACACTAAGTTTGTGTGTGTATATATGTATAATATTAAATTTTGCTACAATGTTGCAAGATCACAAGTTAACCAGGCAGGGTATCTCATGCCTGTAAGCTTCAGCCTATGAAGCGGCTAGGGCTAGAGATCCTGGTTCGAGTCCCGGGGCAATGCCTGGGGCAACACAGTGAGACCTAGTCCCAAAAAATAGCTGGGTGTGGTGGTGCGCACCTGTAATCCCAGCTACCTGGGAAGCTGAGGCTGGGGATTGCTTGAGTCCGTGGTACCCTGGGCAACATGAGCCTATGTCTTTAAAAAAAAAAATCCCAAGTTTACTACCTTGAATTTTCCATAACTGTAATATTAGAAATCAGTTTTTTGGGTTTTTTTGAGACTAGATCTCAAAAATAGCCAGGTGTCGCTATTTTTGCCCGTGGAACCCCAGGCTCACATTGCCCGTGGTACCACAGACTCAAGCAAGTCCCAGCCTTAGATGCGTGTGCCACCATGCCCAGCTATTTTGGGGGGACTAGGTCTCACTACGTTGCCTGGGGTGGGACTCGAACTGTTATCCCCAGTCTCAGCTGTGAGTCCGTAAGCTGTCACTTGCAGGCACACGTCACCATGCCTGATTTACCTCCCTATTTTTCTGAGAGTAGGTCTTGCTATGTTGCCCAGGGTAATCTCAAACCCGTGGACTCAAAGTGATTCCTAGCCTTCATCTCCCAAATAGCTGGGATTACAGGCCACCGCATTGGCTCAGTATTGGTCTTTAAGTGGTCTTTTGGCTAAGTTCATAACTCCAGTCTGAATGGAGACTGCATTAGAGATAAATAAAAATTGGAAGTTAGACCATGCTGCCAGGCACTGAGTCCTCAGCCACCCAGCCTGCTGTGCTCCTTTCAGGGTTTGGGGTTCCGCAAGGTAGGAGGGGAGCGACTGGGGGCACCCCCCTCTCCCCCCGTCACTGTACCATGAGGTGGCCAGGGGAGGCCGGGTGAGCCCTGCCCACACGCCTGGTTCAGCCATGCTGCTGGGCACTGAGCCCCCTGCCAGATGAGCAGGCTGGCAGGGGAGGGGGGGAACTGGTGGAGGGTAGTGGGTGCTAGGCATCATTCCCTTTGGTCTTCTCTTAATCCAGTCAGCCCTTGCCAGAAGCAACTAAATCAGCGATTCAAAGGCAGTTGCACATGAATACAGAGGTGAAAAACAAGTATTCAGGCCGGGCACGGTGGCTCATGTCTGTAAGCTTCAGCCTATGAGGTGGTCGGGGCTAGAGATCGCTGTTTGAGTCCCGCCTGGGGCCTGTAGCGAGACGTAGTTCCAAAAAAATAGCTGGGCATGGTGGTGCGCGCCTGTAATCCCAGCTACCTGGGAAGCTGAGGCTGCGGTTTGCTTCAGTCTGTGGTACCCCGGGGCAAAGTGAACCTGTGGTTCCTCGGGCAAAAATAGCAAGACCTAGTCTCAAAAAAAAAAACCCAACAAAATACAAGTATTCCGGAACAACGAGCATGTCAGATCCATGGGACACAGGACTATAAGACTGATTATAGACACAAACGACTTCAGAAATACAACCACTGTGATCTACAACGATGGGAACAGAATTTCCCATTCAGGGATACCTTCAGCATTATCAAAGTACCCTCCCACTTCAGGGGGTGAGGAAAGCTACAGAGCCGGGCAGTGGCCCCACGACAAACCAGACCAACCATCTGCCAGGGCCTATCTTGATCAAAAAAATTGGTGCACAAACTTTGGCCAGGAGAAACGCTCCCAACACCAGCAACAAGAACTACAAAACAAAGAAGGAGCAAAATATGACAGAAGATGGGTTGGAGCAGCTAACCAGAAAGGAGAAGGCGCTGAAAGAACACAGTCATATGTGAACTGGTGACCAGCAGCAAAAAGACACTTGGAAAACTAAGGACAGGCCACTGTGTCCCAGGAAACCACATCCACACCGGACAAAAGGACATTGCTACAGGGAAAAAAAAAAAAAAAAGGAGGAACCCAAGGGACTAAAAATTAAACAATAAATGGCAGTGAAAGAAGAGATGGAGAGACCAAGGGTATGGGATGGGGGAGGGGAGAGGAACACCCGAAAGGCAAATGTAAACAACTTACTCAATAAAAATATATATTATTTTTTAAAAAATTGAAAATTATTTAGTTCTTGTTTTTTGTTATTTTTGTTATGTTTTTTGTTCTAGACTCACTATGTTGCCCAGGATAGTCTTGAACCCACAGACTCAAGACTCAAGTGATTCCTAACCTCAGCCTTCCAAGTAGCTGGGATTACAGGTGTGCACCACCGTGCCCAATTATTAGTTCTTAATTATATGTTTTGCATTATTTATTCCATAGGGATAAAATATCAAAATTAATACTGCTGTATCTTTTACCAGTGTAATAATGTATGACCTTTGGTTCGATATACTTGCTTGCTACGTGGTGAATAGAGGAAGTTAATTAGGCACCTAGTTGACTAGATTTCTAGATAAAGTTAACAAGATGACTTTTTGGGTTTTTATCTCTGTTCAACAATATGGAGGGGTCTGTGAATGAATATGTCATTTGAAACCTATGTATTAATTACCACTATATTTTAAAACTTAGATTTGTAGAAAAATGGATATGCGTTACCCAATTTGTATCTTAAAACTAGTAGGAATCTAGCATATATCTTGAGTGTGATGTCACCTTTTGTAAACACAAATACAACCTTAGAACAAGACTGAAATGTATCAAACTACATTTTCAATATTTTGAATAATTTGATAGACTTTTTTCCTATTAAATGAACGGCGCAAGCTATATATTTTCTTAAAGATGTTTCTGTAGAATGAAGATCCATGAAAATGTTTTTTGCAGGTAGGGTATGATTACATGGCAGTGTGGACCATAAAGGGGACTGATGCAGTTTTATCTTCGAGAGAAACTAGCTTCTGAAGGCATCACTGCTCTAGTGTGTTAGCGTCAACACTTAACCACAGATTATTTTCAAATGAACTTGAAGATAAAAGTTCTGCTGAGATCTTTTTCCTTTTGTCAGAAACAGTATTTTTGATGACATCTAATTTTAGACAATTATTTTGAAAGTACACAGTTAAAATATTAGTGTGATGCTTCATATAGCTATTTCAAACCAGCTTTATGTTTTATCAATGGCTTGGAATATTTTTATACGTGTGTGTGACTGGTTATTATAGAAACTGAGTCAGAAATGGAGATTGCATTGATGGTTTTTTGTCTTGAATCTTTTAGAGTCTTAGTTCAGCGTGACATTTACACAAAAATTCAGTCAATGTCATAACAACAGTTAAGTATGGCACATCTTACCAACTAATTATCCTCTTACTAATAGATGATGTTGTTTCAGTGAGTTGGAATAGTCTGATAACTGTTTGCATTTAATGGAATTAAACAATGTAATCATTCAAGTAATTTTCTTTTGTTTCTGAATGATTTGAGAAGTTTCTGTTCACTTTGTACTTTGCAGATTTTTTCTGTATTTGGTGCATGTATATTTGTGTGTGTATGATTGTTGAAATTACAACCCTTTTCCCCTGTAGTTCTATGTGTTCTAATAATCTAAAATAAAATTAAATAATCTTCTTATTCTGATAGAGAAGAAAAAAGCTGGATCACTTACTAGTAATTGGAGTTCTCCTATTGGGTAATCTCCACAGATCCACAGTCTTTGAAGTTATTGTGAATGCTTCGAGGACCACGGAACCGTTGAAATTTCCAATTTCAGGAAGGTAAGCAAGTGCACTGAAGCATGCCTCTAGCATCTCCCAAATCCCCTCCCCCAACTTTCTTACATATGCGTCTGTACTGCATGCCCCCTCAGTTCCAGTGGATGCCCATCAGGAAGAGTCTCATGCGGACAGAAGGGCAAGAGAGGTGGATCTGTGAGGGAAAAGACCCAATAGGATAACTCAAGTTACTGGTAAGTCATTTAGTTTTCACAAAATTGAGTTTTTTTTTTCTTCTCTCTAATGTCTTCTCTTTAGGAGTTGTTTAATTGCAAAAAAGTAATTTAGTCAAGCTTCTTTTTCTAAGTTTGATGTTGAATATGTAATTTATTATATGGCTAAGTGCCTACTTCTTATAGTAGGTGTGTGATTAAAAGCATGTTGTTAACTTAAAAGTCTGTCATTTACATAATAACTTTTTCTAAAAATATATTGTTCATTACTTTTTGGTAAATAGTGTAATAGTTCTACAGCGGTTTGATGGCATTCTGTGCTGGTAGTTTTGTGTGGTGGGTGCAGTCTGGGCACTCTGCTCCCTCAGGCACCAGATAATTTATTGAGCTGGCAGGTAAATGTTAGAATTGGTCAGAGTTCATTGCTTCTCATTTTTCTTTCACTCATTCTCTGTTGTTACCAGATAACCATCTCAGAAGGATATTTTTAGTTCTTGAGGAACCTGTAGTGGTCCCTTCTGTAGCTATTCTATGGAACTTGCATCCATTTGATGGTTACTTAATTTAAGATCTCCTATTATCTAGTCCTATTCAGTGAGCATTAGCTTCTTCACTTTGAAACTTTAGGTCTTACCTGGATACTTGTCATATTTTTGCTTTGGTTTGTGTTTCTCCATCTTCTTGGAATTACCTCTCTCAGTTCTGCTTTTCTGTACTTCAAAGTGGCACATGAAAAAGAGGTTATAGTTGTGAGAGTTAATAGAATGATTGTACTTTGAGACCTGAGTGTTATAAAACAGGGAAATATGGATGGTTGGTTTGATTATCTTAATAGTTTACTGCTTAATTTTCAGAAATGCTCTGTTTTAAGAACACCTGTTTAATGAAGCAGTAAATGAAATTTATATTCAGGGTCATTGAAGGAGGCAAAGGCTCACTGAACAGATTATCCCTTCTAAATAAATAATCACTGGAGACCCAGTTCAGATCCAATTAGACAAACCAAGATAGAAATCAGATGCCTTAGTGTTTGTTTTGAATCAACTTCCATGTGCTCATGTAAGAGACTATTAAATCTCCTGATTTCTTTGGTGTGATGAAGGTATGGTGGTTACTTTGAGATTGCTCTTACTCACAATACATGTTGAAATATTTAAAAGTAAAGTATGGGTTCAGAAAAAAAGTATGGGGGCATTTGGATATGCTGTGTGTATGTATACATAGGGAGGGGGAAAGAGGAGAGATAAAGTAAATGTGGCAAATGTTAACAATTTTGAATCTAGGTGAAGGGTATATAGTTTTATGTTGTATTTTCAGCTTTTCTGTGGCTTTGATATGTTTCAAAAATGTTGAAGAGAAAGTATTTTAGAAAGACTTCCATTGTGATCAGTGTCTTTAATTCTCAAGGGGCCATAATAGAACTTGTTCTTTTTCTGCCTTGATGTGTATCAGCACAGTGGGGTATGCTTGTCAGAAGAGCAGTCAGGAGAACTTGAAAGAAATGGTACTTTTTGGCATTAAAGAAGAACTTTATAATGGAGAGAGAACTTTTCAAAGAATATTTCACCTAAAATTATCTTAGTTTGAAATATATCTTTTCCCTTTTTTAAATTCAGATCATAATTGTTATAATTAAATGAACGATCAAAAAACAGTAAATATATAAAATAATTAATTGAAATCATGAAAACAATAAATATGGCTAGTTAGAAAATAGCTCAATAAATGGACTAAAATAGAAAATTAGACATAGCTGAAGATAATATTGAATTCCAGATGAAACTGGTAACTTCACCAGAACAGGAATTAAAAAATTTAAAAAAAGCTAACATATCTTAGGGGGTAAATTGAAAAGCTCCAACATATATCTTTTGGAATTCTAATAGAATATGGAGACACAATATTGAAGAGAATACGACTAAAATTTCTAAAAATTAAGAAAAGTGGAAATTATGAAATAATTAGCATTAAGTCACAACAAAAGCATTGTATCAAAACTCGAGAGATACGAAAAGTGATATGTAAGGATATTTTTATAATCTTAAATGCATGTATTAACAATTGAAGCAGATATTTAACTGAAGCAAACTTAAAAAATGAAAACCAAAGGAGAGAGAAGAAATAGAAAAAAAGTGGAATTTAGTGACAGAATCAGCAATAAAAGCAGTAGCAGTAATCATTCAAATCAAAGCTGATTCTTACCATTGATAAGCTTTTGGAAATACTTCGTAAGCAACAGATGACAGAAATAATACAACTTAAAAATGGAATGTAGTTATAAATATAATCAATTTTAAAAATCATCAGAAATCAACATTTAGATGTATACAAATTTTAAAACCAGATGAAATGTCTTTCAGCTGGTTTTAAAATTGACATTTGTATAAAAAAAAGAAGTCCAAGGAAGCTGAAAGCCTTTGATGAAATTTAAGTGGTGGTAAATTCTCCCAAAAGTCACCCCCCCACCCCCCTTTAATAGCAGACTTTGTTGAGCTATAGGACATAAACTATACAATTTTTTACTCACCGAAGAGGTGCATTTTGGGTTTTGTTACTTTTGTACTTTTGCTGAGTTGTGCAATTGTGATTGCTGTCAGTTTTAGAACAGTTCTTATCAATCCTGAAAAGAAACTGTAGCTATTAGCAGTCAGTCCCAGTTCTCCCAAAGCCACCATCCTTTGGCAGCTGCTAATTTGGCTGTTTCTATAGATGTGCCTGTTCTAGATGAGTTGGATAAATATCACATGTGACTCATTTTTGTGATTCACTTCTTTCATTTAGCATATTTTAAAGATTGTTCCTTGTTGTAGATGTTTGAGTAAACTTTATTCCTTTTTATGGACACTTTTTGCTCATTATGAGTGGTTCTGCTATCGGTGTTTGTTTACAAGTTTTTTGGTGGACATATGTTTTTATTACTCTTGGATCTGGGAGTTGGATTTCTAGGTCTCATGTTCTATGTTTAGTGTATTGAGATACTGCCAAACTGATTTTCTAAGTGGTTGCACTATTTTACTCTCCCACAAACAGTGTTTTAGTGTTAGAGGCCATGGGTGGGAAGAAGAAAAATAGGCGGAAGAAATTGAGACAGCTTCAGATAGTCATAGACTGGGGCTCAGTAAGCATGAAATGATTTGTTTGTAGGAGGTTCCAAGCTCCCTTAAATACCCTGGTAAAGGAATGTTTACAATGTAGTAATAGTGAAGTTTAAACCAAGATCCTGTGATATGTAGCATGTGGAGTAGAATGATGAGTGGATTCATTATTTAGCAGAAAATCACGTTTCAGGGGAAATGTCTCTCCAGTGGGTCAATCATAGGTTAGGGGGTTGCCATTTACAGATAAGGAAACTTGCCAGAAACCATCTCCAGTTTGCTGAAGATGGGCAAGAATAGATAAGGGTGTACCCTTATCTAAGGCATATCTCTTGCCATTTACTATGCCCCATATTTAAAGGTTCCAAATTTTCCATACCCTCATAATTTTTGTTGTTTTTTTAGCTATAGCTATCCTTATTGGTGTAAAATGGTTATTAGAAGGAATAGACTAATGGTGATGTTTGTGATCATAATTTCAGATGTATTTTCAGGGGAGATAATCCCAATTTTATACAAATTCACCCAGATAACAGAAAAAGAAGGAAAGTGACCCTACTTACAAGTTTATTTAGCCACGAAACCTAAACTAGGAAGAACATACAAGGGAAAATAGATTCTATCCATTTGTGAACATTAACATTCACAAATGTTAATGGGCACAGTTGCGTGCACCTTTAATCCCAGCTACCTGGGAGGCTGAGACTGGGGATCTCTTGAGTCCGTGAGACTACCCTGGGCAACAAATTGAGACCTAGTTTAAAAAAAAAAAAAAAAAAAGGATGTAGGAATAGTCAATATTTGATGTAGCAATGTAATTTATAAATTAAGATTTAGGGGAAAATAATGAAAGTTTATGATAAAATTATACCTATAAAATTAAAAAAGAGCCGGGCACAGTGGTGCATGCTTGTAAATGGCAGCCTACGAAGCCACTGACAGAACCAGGGATCGTGGTTCGAGTCCTACCGGGGCACTTAGCGAGACCTAGTTCCAAAAAACTAGCTGGGTGTGGTGGCGCATGCCTGGAATCCCAGCTTTCTGGGGAGCTGAGGCTGGGGATTGCTTGAGTCTGGTACCCTGGGCAACGTAAGCCTGAGGTTACATGGGCAAAAATAGTGAGACCTAGTCTCAAAATAAATAAATTTTAAAAAGAATGTAACCCTCAAATTAGTTAGGCATGAATAAAAGACAGGCTATGTATACTTATGGGCTGGAGAAGTGTAAAAAATTACTTTTTTTTTTGAGACTGGGTCTCGCTATTTTTGCCTGTGGAACCTCAGGCTCATGTTGCCCAGGGTACCATGGACTCAAGCAGTCTCCAGCCTCAGCTTCCCAGGTAGCTGGAATTGCAGATGCATACCACCATGCCCAGCTAATTTTTTTGGAACCAGGTCTCGCTACATGTTCCCGGTGGGACTTGAACCGCGATCCCTAGCCCCAGCCATGGCTTCCTAGGCTGCCGCTTACAGGCATGCGCCACCATGCCCGACCTATAAAAAATTACTTTGGTGAATGGTAGGTAGTTTCAGATAAAAACCTTAGGATAATTTTGTGGAAAATGACCTTCATGAACAAAACAAGCAAACAAAAGATACAAGAGTGTGACAATTCTGAAAGAAGGAAAAGAACAAGGAGAAGGGACTTTCCTTGGTGAATATCAGACTGTTAAAACGGTGACTTTATTAGCCCAACCTGGGGCGGGGTCTGAGTTCCCCTATGAAAAGCCATTGCTCAGAAGAGGCTCCCACACAACCAAGGCTGCTGGCAGGGGGCTGGGGTAGGCACCCATGAGGGACTTGAGATAGGGTGGGCTGCCTTTAGCTCCTGTGTGCCCAGGGGGTGGGGCACCACCTCTGCGGACTACCAGTGGTGGGGAGAGGGTCCCCCTCTTGTCACTCCCACTTCTAACAGATCTCACTGGAAATGAGAAAACGATAATCCACTGACTGACGTATAGGAGGAAAGAAGAACGAACAAAGGCCCTGGGCATGATTGTCACCTGGGTGAGACCCAAGCTGAGCGAAGATCGAACCTCAAGATAGGACTGAGACTAATCACATAAGTGACCTGGCAAAGAGCTTCACCTACAAATGTTGTAGGGGCTAAAGAAACATGCCCCTGATCCAGAGATGTCACCAAGGTGAGCGAAGTGCCATCCTTTCCAATTCAGGAAGGAAAGCCACAGAGAAAGGTCATGGCCCCACAACAGAACTGTAAACAATGAGAAGGGAGAGGAGCTGGACAAACCTCCCTCTGGATTCTGTCCCTACACTGGGGAACCCCTCTAATGCCAGTGGCCAGGAGCTGGAATCCTACTGCCAGAGACCAGAGCTATAAGGCTTAAAAGCAATACCATGGGACATACACCAGAATGGAGGAGACAACCAGCATGAACGAAGAGTCATGAATACCAATAACCACACGGGTCTGGAGAAATGGAGACTGTCAACTTCACAACAGAAAATGCCACAACAATGGAATCTGGAGAGAGAGGGGAGTTGGAGTGAACGGAGGGAGGACATGGCAGGGGTGGGGGGGGGCATACATCAGGGGAACAACAATTACACAAATGTGAAGAAGGTTGAAAAATAAAATTAATTAATTAAAAACAAAACAAAGATGGTTTTAGAATGGATTGCTACATAACAATAACAAAAGAATAAAGTGTTTCTACTCACAACATGGGGTGAATTCCCAAGAGGTACTGTTGACCAAAAGAAGGGAAATTCTAAAGATTACCAACTGTATGGTTTCATTCATAAAAAATGAATTCTCCGTGTTTCTGAATCTCTGGTGCTAAGGATTGGAATAATTTTGTCTTGGAGGTACTGGGAAGGGTAGGAATGAGCATTCTGGAGCATGAGAAGTGTTAATATATTCATCAGGGTTGAAGCACATAGGGGCATTACTTACTTAAACATCAAACTATACGCTTTATTTTGTACTTTGCTATTGCTATTTGCTATTTATTTTGTACTATTGCTATAGTGCAGTGAAAAGAGTGAAGACTTAGGGTATTAAAAGTAGTAACACATTTTATTTTATTTAAAAAAAAATTTTTTTTTTTTTACTTTACATCAAGGTCTACCCCACATTTCTCCCACCACCTTGTCACCTGTGAACTATCATCTTAAACTTTTGTGTTCATCCTATCCCCAACTCCTCCCTCCCCCTCTCTTGTTCTATACTTCAGTTCTGCTGACAGTTTAAAATTTTTCTTGTCTGTTTGCTTGTTTTCCCTATATCCCTCATATAAGTGAGACCATTCTGTATTTCTCTTTTTCTTTCTGAATTATTTCTGCTAGCATGATTCCTTCTAGCTCCATCGATGTTGCTACAAATGCTATATTTTTCTTTTCTTTTTTTTTTTGAGATTAGGTCTCAATATTTTTGCGGGTGGAACCACAGGCTCACATTGCCCGGGGTACCACAGACTCAAGCAATCCCCAGCCTCAGCTCCATCGATGTTGCTACAAATGCTATATTTTTCTAGCTCCATCGATGTTGCTACAAATGCTATATTTTTCTTTTCTTTTTTTTTTTGAGATTAGGTCTCAATATTTTTGCGGGTGGAACCACAGGCTCACATTGCCCGGGGTACCACAGACTCAAGCAATCCCCAGCCTCAGCCTCCCAGCCTCAGCCTCCCAGGTAGCTGGGATTACAGGTGCATGCCACCATGCCCAGCTATTTTTTTGGTACTTGCTACGTGCCTCCAGCGGGACTCGAACCGCGATCCCTGGCCCTGATATGGCTTCCTAGGCTGCCACCTACAGGCATGTGCCATCATGCCTGGCCCTTGTTTGTCTTCTTTGATTGATGAATAATATTCCATATACCACAGCCTTCTGATCTGTTAGTCTATTTTGGGGCAAAAGTAGCAACATACTCTTACTACAGGTAAAGTCAGTGTAACAGGGAATTCATAGTACATTTTTGGGAAGTTAATTGCTAGATGTGATATTTCCTATCAGCACAGAAAGAGTAGATCATCATAGTAGCTTTCTGTATGGGGTGGGAAATGGGGTGGGTGTTAGTGCAGAAGCCATGGGCAGAAGTAAATTCCAGTTGAATTAAACACCAAGCAGGAAAAATAAATTAAAAAATAAAAATATAAAGGAATGTGTCCCTTTAGGATATGTTAGACTTTCACAAGTCAAAGAAAAGAAGCCAGGTTGGCGGTGTGCACTGTAATCCCCCCTACCTGGGAGGCTGAGGCTAGGGATTACTTGAGTCCGCAGTTTCGAGACAACCCTGGGCAACATAGTGAGACCTAGTCTCTAAAAAAAAAAAGTCAAGAAAAGAATAGACTCTTTCAAACATAAAGGCATTCAAGATAAAGGACTTGAGTACCTCAAAAAGAAAAACTTACATTTAAGGAAAGACATTATAAACCAAACTAAAAACTAAGTGGCATTACCAGGAGATAGGAGCAATGTCTGGAATATCCTGCAGATTTGTGTCAAGCATATATAAGGATCAAAGAAAAAAATGATTATACATACAAATAAAATAAGCAATGGCTATTAAGACAGTTCACAGCAGAGGGAACTAGAAACTGGAATGGCAAATGAACCACGTTGATGCTTGATCCCATATGTAGGATAAATGCAGTTAAACATTTAGGAGTCATCAGTTTTCATTCCTGGGATTGCAAATTTCAGGATCTGGTAGGTGCTACATTGTTGAAGATGTGTATGCTCTAGTATCCAAGTAGTATGAATCTAGAGAACTGTACAGGAGAATCTGGAGACTTGCCCAAGGACATTTGTATAGGGATATTTATTTAGAAAAAATGTTAATGTCTGACAGTTGAACACTCAGAAAAACAAGAAATAAATGTTTTTGTAACAGAATTATCTTGAATCTGTTTGGATTATTATTGCTGGTGATTTTAAATTTAAGAAACATTGTATTTTCTATGCTAGGAATTGTCCTTTGCATAAATGTTATTCTAATTCTCATAAGAGCATATAGATTGATGCTATTATCTCTATTTTACATATATGAGTACTGAAGCCAAGAGGACTAAATAACCTACCCAGCTCATAGGTAGTATAGAACAGAACTGGGATTCAAAACCAGGATTTTAAACATCACTTGCCTGGTTCTAGATACGACTATGCCTTGCTGCTTTTTAATGTTTATAAATATGGAGAGACCTTATAAATTATGGGAAAATTAATTACAGTAGGGTGTGTGCAATGTGATTTTATACCAGATTCATTTTAGTGTGTGTCTTTGGGTGGGTTAAGGAGCTCTGGTATAATGTGGTGAAAAGAAACTAGCTTTGTGAAATGGTGTGTTTTTCTTTAAAGGAGATATATGTACTTTATAGCTACAGCCAATGTGTATACTTATTTTCACAAAAAGAAGCACTCTAAGGATTGATTTTATTTTAATATTCACGTGGTTGACAGTAAGAATGAATAAAGCTGTGTAGCATAGCATAATGGTTAAAATTTAAACTAGTTTTGAGATAGCAAGGAACCAGACACAGGGTTAGGTACTGGAACTAGGGGGTAAATAGGTTTCTGTCTGTAGAATTAGAATTTTTATTTATTTTTTATTTTTAAGAGACTAGGTCTCACTGTGTGCCCAGGGTTGTCTCGAACCCACGGATTAAAGTGATCCCCACTTCAGCCTCCCAGGTAACTGGGATTACAGGTGCGCGCCACTATGCCCAGCTAGCATTAGAATTTTTATAAGGAAATAGATTAAAAAATAATTTTAAGTCAACATATTATAAATAGATCTCTTTTCATCTCCCTTGCTTTTCCAGTTCAAATCTTGCCAGATCCAAATAGAAGGGGAAATATTTTACAAAGCTGCCCAAGAGTAAATTTTGTAGTGGTCAGAGATTGTTAACATTGTATCTCCCAAACTTAGTGTGATGCCTTGTTTTTAGTAGACACTTAGATGTTTGAAAGAATAACTGATATCCTTTCACATTCATTCTCAGTTAACTATCCACCCTAACCCAGTGTTCTCCTGAAATCACTGGGAAGTCTTCTGGGTCCTTTACTTCAATCCTTACCAAAGCCTAAGGTAAATATTTGACTGAGAATACCCCTCTCTCTCTCTTCTCCTCTTCCCTCCTTCCCTCCCTCTCTCTTCTCTCCCATGTCCCTCCTCTCCATATATATATATGTATATATATATATATATATATATATATATATATATATATACAGAGAGAGAGAGAGAGAGAGACAGAGAGAGAGAGACAGAGACAGACAGAGACAGACACACCAAAGCCTAGGGTAATTATTTGACTGAGAACACCTCTCTCTCCTCCCCTTCCCTCCCTCCTTCCCTCCCTCCCTCTCTCTTCTCTCTCTCCCATGTCCCTCCTCTCCATATATATATACATACATATATAAAAGAAAGTAATATCCAAAAGGGTTGGAAAGGAAGTAATGAGATGAGTGTGTTCTTAGAACACTTTTCAAAAATTAATGAACTGTCTTAATAGAGTTTATTGTTGTTAAATATAAGATCAGCATTTAAATAGACAACAATTAGGGCCTGGCATGGTGGTACATGCCTGTAAGTGGCAGTCTAGGAAGCCGCAGTGATTGCGGTTCGAGTCCCGCCGGGGGCATGTAGTGGGGGCATGTAGCGAGACCTAGTTCCAAAAAAATAAAGCTGGGCATGGTGGCGTGGACCTGTAATCCTAGCTACCTGGGGAGCTGGGAATTGCTTGGTCTGTGGTACCCCGGGCAATGTGAGCCTGCGGGTCCACAGGCAAAAATAGTGAGACCTGGTCTCAAAAATAAATAAATTAAATAAATAGACAACAATTAGAAAATAAAAATATTTTATAGTAAACCAACCAAAGTTTTATTGAAGAACACATAGTTAGACATGAATAAAAGACAGGCTATGTATACTTACGGGTTGGAGAAGTACGTGTGTGTATACATACATACACACACACACATATATATGTATATCTCCTTGAATTATTTGTGGTGTGGCACTTGGAATTAAGTATTTTAATCTGTAGGAAATTTTGAATCTCAAATTCAATTTAATTTTATCTGTACTAAGTCTAGCCTATTTTTATGTTTTAAACAAGTACCCTTCAATATTGAGATAGTATAATTATAATTGCTCCTTTCAGAATTCCTGTTCTTAAGTGCTATCTTAGAAAGTTATGTTCTATGTTTCCTAAAACCATATTTTTTCCCAACTTTTCAGATGATATTCTGTTAGCTTTCAAAATCAGTCATGGTATTTTATAAAAAGAAGTGCTCTTCCTTTTGCCCTAGTGAGAGAGGTGTTCTTTCTTTGGTAATGAACTGGAGTCAGTGTTAGGTGAGCTCTTTCCTAAAGGAGCAAAATTAAATGATTGAAAATTGCTGTGAAGTAGTAAAATTGAATAAATCATAGGAAAGATGTTATCTCACAGTTTAAGTTTTATAATTGGATTGGAACTGAGAAAATCCTAAAGCAAAGCACATTTTGTGCTAGGTAGATGTAGCTAAACTACTGGTCAGATCCTGTTCTCCATGTACATAGTACTATTTTCTTGCCATCTAGCCCTTTTGCCAGTGATAATAACAGGAAGAAGGCCTGGTGACCATTTGGTGAAACAAAGTCTTCAGGCTCAAGCATCTGCCAGAAATTTGAGTCATTCCCATTTCTTGTCAGTCTGGTGAGCTTTTGTTCGCATTAAATCATACATAGGATACACTCACGAGGAACTTAATGCTAAAGGAACAGACAGTATTCATTTCAGTGAAAATGTTTAAATCTTAAATTTAAGACTGCTTATTTCACATGACTGATTTATACTGGTGCTGTCCAATAGAAATTTAAAGCAAGCCTCAAAAGCAAGCCACGTATGTAAATTTAAATTTCTTGTGGCCACATCAAAAAAGTAAATTTTAACAGTGCAATGTAAATTATTTTTAACAATATGCTTTATTTCATCCAGTATATCTAAATATTATCCTTTCCTCTGCCAGTGAGACTTTTGCAATCTTTTTCAGACAAAGTCTTTGAAATCTGGGGTGATGTTCACATACAGCACAACTCAGTGTGATTTAGCCACTCAGCATCCACATGTGACTTCTGTATTTTACAGTTTGTGCTTAAAGCATCTCAAACATTGACTTTATGAGTTCCCCTTTTACTTCACATTTAAAGTGCTTTGAGTATCTTTTATTCCCCCCCTTTAATTACTTCAGAGGTTTGTGGGTCCTTGCCTTTACCGTTCATCTGTGGTAACCCAAAATGCTAGTCTTTTTTTTTCTTTTTGAGACTAGGTCTTGCTATTTTTGCCTGTGGAACCACAGACTCAAGCAATCCCCAACTTCAGCTTCCCAGGTAGCTGGAATTACAGTTGCGCGCCACCATGCCCAGCTATTTTTTTGGGACTAGGTCTCGCTATGTTCCCCGGCAAGACTCAAAACGCAATCCCTGGCCCTGGCTGTGGCTTCCTAGGCTGCCGCTTACAGGCATGCTCCACCATGTTCGGCCTCGAAATGCTAGTCTTCATTCTTGAATTTGACAGAACACTTAAAATGTCTTTCTGTAGTATTTCTTGATCATGAGGGCTACTTAATTTTCTTTTGATAACGTATAAAATTTCCTTCCTGTAAGCACTTAGTCAGAATATTTGGTTCCTGCTTTTTGTCCAAATAGCACACTTTTTGGCCTTGCACATGGACTGCTGCAGGCAGGATCACATGCTGCTTTGTCATCTCCCTGACTACATTAGGGTGAGATACCTCTCCATCATGACTTAAAGAGTTTGTTCTGTAGAAGTGAAAATCCTGTACAAAAATTGATTATGTAAGAAAATAATTTCAAGAAAATAATAAAGTCATTGCTCTGAACCAGAAAGATTTTCTCATATGATGACTTCTTCTGTTATAAGTTGAAGTTCAATTTCTTACTTTGTGGGGATTAGATATCTCTTCTATTAATATACTAAATGCTTAGAAATTTTTCAGATTAATCAATAGTACGTGAGGAACTTAATACTAAAGGAACAGACAGTATTCAGTTCAGTGAAAATGTACATGGGCCTGCAATTGCTCATGTACATGGCCTAAGTCTGATATTCTAACAAGATCAGGAACCAGTATTCTGATTAAGAGCTTAGAGGAAGGAAGTTTCACACTTTATCAAAAGAAATTAAGTAGACTTGTGGTTCTGCTCTACTTTTTTCTTTTTTTTTTCTCTCTATTGATCACACACACATTATATCGTCCTATACTGAGGTTCTACCACCATCATGTTACTGAACCATCATCTTAATCTCCTGTGCTTATCTCTCCTATAGTCTCACACTCCCTAACCCTCCCTTGCTGTCTGTTTTAGTTCTTCTGTCAGTTTGTTTTAACTGTTTCTAGTCCTTTTTGTTTTCCTTATATCCCACAGATAAGAGAAACCATCCTGCATTTTTCTTTTTGTTTCTGGTTAATTTCCACTAATGTGATTCCTTCTAGCTCCATCCACATTGCTGCAAAAGATAGGAGTTTGTCTTTTTTGATTGCTGAATAATATTCCAGTGTAAATACACTGCAACCTTTTGATCCATCTTCTCTGCTTTTTTCCTTGCAGATACTATTTGAGAATTTACATATTGCAAAACAAAATCTATATGTAAACATGTAATTTTACAGTTTGATAGCCTTTTGGCTTCATCTTTTTTAGATGGAGGGACATTTAAATTTAAGATTATTCTCAGTAAATGAATTTGTGATCTCTCATACTGGTTATCCATGTGTTCCAATACCATCAAAAGAATCTTCTATACTTGAGTTCAGACAGTGCCAGGTTTTGCTCTTATAATGTTAGGTTACTGGGACTCTTTTTTTTTTTTTTTTTTTTTTTTTT
>PVHY01013148.1:0-42204 GCA_004024945.1 Uropsilus gracilis | reverse complement strand
CAGGCCCTCCTCTCCAATCCAATCCCATCTCTATTGCTTTGCTGATTTTCCTTATGGCTCTGGTGTCGGGCTTTGGGGGTCTTGCCTCCTGCCAGTGTTGGTCAAGAAATTTCTCTGAGTTCAGGCTTTTTTTTTTTTTTTGAGACTAAGTCTCGCTATTTTTGCCCGTGGAACCACAGGCTCTCGTTGCCTGGGGTACCACAGACTCAAGCAATCCTCAGCCTCAGCTTCCCAGGTAGCTGGAAACACAGGCAACGTGTCTTAATGTATATTTGAGCCCTGAAGATGCATCCAGTAACCCTGACTGGATTATTCAAACAAGCTCATCTGTTTTTTTTTTTTTTTTTGCTTCTAGTTTTAGCCTCCTCCTTTACATTGACAGGTTTCTAAGTACCTATCTGATCATGTCACTGTTAGGACTGAAAAATCACTGGTCGCTTTTCCTCACTCTTCTCAACATGCAGCACCTTCCATGATTACCTCCGACCCTTTTTCATATTTCATTTTCTGTTTACACTCTAGCCACATACGGCCTTTTCACATCTCTGTGCCTTTGGATATGTTGTCTTCCTCTCTGCAATGTCCATCTCTAACTTGCCTGGCAGTTCTCAGCATTCTGAAGGTCTGTTCACAAGTATTTCAGTGTTTGTGTTCATCACCCCATTTTACAGTCTACTTAAACTCAAAGCTGCTCCAAATTCAAGTCTATTTCTCTACTACTTCTTGGTAGGATATAATAAATACCTCTCCCTCTGACATTAAAAGTAGTACTTGTTAACTCTAGGTAAGAGTTCAGCAATCTCTGAGATACCCCCTTCTCTGCACCCCCTAAATCTTCAAAGGACCCTGATAACATTTCTTAAGAATAGTCTTGCCTCCCTTTCCTTGGTGCCAGTTTCCACAATTATATTTGCCATTGTTATCTCCAACTGTGAGAATATAGCTTGACAGACTTTGCTTAAATATCAAATAGAATCAAGACTTCCCTGTAGGAGACAATTTAAATGAAACAGGTAATTCACCAATATTAAAGAAAAGTGGCCCTAAAAATAATAACATCACAGATGTATAAAATAGCTAAAGTATTAAAACTAGGGTGAAGAAAATTATTAAAATGGTAATTGTTGGTATACCATCATTTTAAATTCCCTTATTATTGGACATACCAGTAATTCCAGTTTTCTTTTGTAAATAACATATGGAAATGAACATCTTTATGCACATTGTCTCAATTTCTGTTTTTTTTTTTTGGCATAGATTACAAAGAATGGAACTCCAAAGTCCAAGAATGAGTTCTTTAGAGCCTCGTGTTTTATTCCCAAACACCCACTGTTCTTCCCCAAAACATATAAGCATTCTACTTCACTTCACCCGCATCCACTCTGGAGTTAGTGGTTTTTTTTTTTTTTTAAGTCTTACTAATTTGAAAATGAAACTAAAATATTGCTTTAATTTGTAACTCAATAAAGTTGAATGTTTTGCCATACTTTCCTGTAGCAGGAGATGAATTGGACCTTGAAAGACAAGAAAAATGTATGTGGGCTTAGAGACAATTGAACATTATAGACAAAAAGAAATTGCATTTAAAAAGCTTTCAAAAATGATTCTCTCATATCAGAGTAATTATTTTCCTCAAAAAGATCATTTCATACCCTCCATGGTTTTTTTCAAAGATGGAAGAATTGGTCTGCTGTCTCACTTGGATTTCAACTATACCATCATCAAGTTAGAACAGTTAAATCTCCAGCCTCCCTCAGATTTCTATTTAAAATATTTCTGTTCAATTTTATTCCTTATGCGCTGAATAAGGTGGCTCATATTATGGCATCTGATGGGTGCTACTTGGCTTAATTATGGAAGAGGATGAAATTTAAATGTTCTTAAGTTGGTGCCAATTAAACCATGTAAATGAACATCTCTTGCAGTTTCTGTTGTTGAGCTCATTGCTTTTATTTTTCTTCACACTAACTAGTCATGTCTGTGATGAAGGCACCAGAGTGGGGTGTGTTGATGGACATATTTGGTTCTTTATTATAACTACTTCTGGCAAGTACTTACACTTGCACCCTAGAAATTAAATGAACATGCCCACCGAACAACTTGCCTTATTATTCCTCTTTCCCTAGAATTGTGAACTTTTCATTTCTGAGGTCTCCATGGAAATGGTTCATTTATTCTGAATCTTAGCCCTCAAGCTCAGCCAGCTGTCCCCCCTTTCTGAGGTACATTCCTTCCCTACTTCAGTTTAATAAGCTTGAATTGAATGAGAAAACAGTGTTAGGTCCGAGGTAGTAGTCATGTCAAATTTGCTAGGACAGGACTGACATACAGCCTCTGCGTCATGGGGTCCGAGGGAGAAGGGCATTTTGCTCCTTCCAACAGTCAGTGAAGCCGTTGACTAACAAATATTGTGATGGTGTGAAGTTCAGAGTCTATGGATGAGGGAGTGATTTTTTTTTTTTTTTTTGTGAACAGTGTGTTCATCTGCTGTAAGGATGTCTTCACGTCCTTCCAGAACATCTTTGTTTGTATTAACAAAGCATGCCATGTTCTTAATTTACTATTGTTTTCTGCCTACCTACCTGTGCGTACACTTTGTATTGCTCTCTTGGCTAAAGATGTCGGTCTCTTCCCCCTCTCAGCATAAAACAACCTGTTCTGGTACAGAGGCCAATCTGGGGCAAAGGCTCCACACTGGGTCAGGAAAATGGTTTGTCCATCCAAAGAGCTGTTAAGTAACCAGAGTGCAGTCGGCTGTCCTGGCCCTTGTCCCTCAAGTTTGAAATGGGTCATCTTTAATGTGCGCTCTGGTGGGCCCTGCAGTTCACCCCGAACTTGACCGAGACAACTGATGAGAAACCTTCCGTAGACCCGGGACGTCCGCTTCAGGCTCCTCACTGTGGGCTCAGGCTTTTGGGGCTTGTTTCTCATTCCTCACTCTCAGGGAGTTTACGTGGCTTTTCATTGAAATAAGGGTGATAGAGATGTTGAGGTGACGGGGAAAAGCTTTTCAGATAGAGAAATTTTCACAGAGGCCTAAAATCAGGAAAAATGTCTTATCTGAAGAACTAAAAGAAAAATCAATGTGACTGGGGTATATATAGAGAAAGGAGGTTAACAGAGACAGGATGAAAAGGTCCCTAGGATTTGCGTCACAGGTGACCTTTTGGCCACACTAATTGGTTTGGATCTTTCTCGGAGTGGGATGAGAAACCATCGAAAGGTTTCCTGTTGGAAAGTGTCACAATCTGATATTTGCTTCATCTAAGCTTCATGGGCACTTCTGTTTAATATTTAATCTATCTTCAGTGCATAACATACTGTCTGGCTCATAGTAGGCCCTGCAAACTATCTGAGACTTGAATAAATGGATAAGACAAGCAGTGTCATTGTAATGTGCAGTCTGGGAAGGGCGCTGGCAAGAAACGACTGCAGTATTGTCATAATCGTCAAGCCAGAGGCATCATCTCTGCCAATGGCAGGCACATTAACGATGGAAAGCAGATGTTTGGGGAAAGATTCTATAGTAAGAATCATCAAGACTTGGTCAGAATGTGGAAAGTATTGAGATGCCTCCAAATTTTCTGGCTTAAGCAGATTATTGACCAGAAGTAACATTTACTGAAACGGAGAAAGGGGGCAGATTTCAGAAAAGACCAAGGGCTTGATTTGGAACACAATACATTTCCGATGTCTGGGAAAGATAGACCCAAATGCAAATAGCAAGTTACCAATGAGATGCATCAGATAAGAAATATTTTGGCTAGAAGTGTAAATTTGAAGATTGTCTACAAATGCACATATTTTTAAAAATTCTAAAAATTTGTATCTTTTATTTTTCCAAATTATATTAATTAAGTTAAAGTAGGTTTACATATTTGTCTCTGCACTGAGGGATATAGGTTCATACCTCTATAAATGTACTCTTTCACATCCTGCTTACCACTGCTGCCTTCAACAGTCTTCCACCATGTTCCACTGTCACCCCACCATCTCCTGCTCTGGTTGCTTTAGTTGTTCAGTCAGATGTTAAGAGTTTATTAGTTTGGTTCTGATTTTTTTATGTCCGTATAACCCACATGTGAGACCATCTTCTGTCTTATGGTTTATTTTGCTCAGCATTATTCTCTCCAGTTACACCCAGAGGTGTTGTGTAGAATTCTCCAGAAAGAAACTAAATGATGATAATCAGTGTCAGGCTTGGATTCTATATGTTGAATCATGAGAAATTGCTATTTTTATAGTCAAGAAATGATCAGATATTGGTAGCTTTGTGTGGTTCGGTGTAGCACATAGTTTGTTTACAAGGTGTATATTTCTGGAGAAAATCTCTTCCATTAAGTTTGGGATGCCTTTGAGCAAAATTGTAAACTCTCCAACTTTGTCCATTTGCTTAACTTCTGAGTAAATATTTATTTATTTGACTTTTATTCCAGGGAGTGGAGAATTCACCGAAGGATTTTAAGCAGAAGAATGACAGATCTGACTCGCTTTATTTCCTTAGGCTCTAACTTAGTGGAGCCACGTCTGTTTTCATCCACAGCGTTTTGCCCAGCATGTGGTTCAAAGCAGGAATTCGATGCTTTTGATATATCACGGAGGACCTTTCCTCAAGATGAGGCATGAAATAGTTCCCCAAATATTTTATGGGTCCTTATCTTATCATACAAAATATACGAGAGAGCTTCGGTTCACTGTCATTGCCTTTGCTAGCCAAAGGGTGATTTTTGCCATCGCAGTGTCAAAATACCGTGAGTCAGAATTGGTTTTGCCCTGCACAACCCTTGGACGGGAGCGGCACGTGCCCTGTGTCACTCCTTCTGAAGCCTTAAGTTTCTTTTCCCCTATTTTCAAGTAACTAGCTTGAAACTGGATGGTTTCGTGGCGTTCTATTGGCTCTAACATTATATGCTTCCACTAACAATTCAATAGGCAAACACTGTCAGATGTCCTACTTCTGTTTTGGCTCAGGGAAGTTGTAAACTAGTTACCCAATGGCCAGGGATGCTCCTGTAGGTCACTATTGACATGCTTTGTCTTTTCCCTTGAAAGATTTCTTTTTCAGTTGGAAGATGTCACATAAAAATTTAGACTTGCGAGTTGGGTCTGCCGCTCTCACAGGGCAGGCTGGCCGGATGCAAGCGGGAACTGCCTCTTTATGACCAGTTGTTTGTGCTTTCTTATAGGGAATTCTCACCATTTCCTGTATTTTTCCACCTGTGCCCTGCCCCCTCACTCCACACTTAAGCTGCTAGGTGAGTCTCACCTAGGATAAAGTAGGCTGGGAACCCCCCCTCCCAATGAAACATCCGAGTGACCTGATTACTGTTTAAGTGTGTGCCTCAGTTTCTCATTTCTTCGGGCTGAGACTTCCGAGAGTCCATGTAGTTGCTCCAGCTAATGTCTGAAAGTAGGTGGGCGGGTCAAGGTAGCAGATCATTGCATGACTTTGTCATGGTTTTCTGAAATCCCCCTCAGCAATGTCTCCCACCCCCACTTGCCCATTAGGGTCATCTGGGGGGGGGGCACTGGAAAATATCCTGGCATCCGTGTTTCATCCCAGAGCAGTTAGAGCAGAATCTTGGGTGCGGGGGTGGGGTGGGGGGTGGGGTAGACCAAAACTATATTTTAAAACACTGCAGCCCTGGTTGAGAAAAATCGCTACAGAAAATGAACGAAACAAATCGTGACATCGGTCTAGAGAAATCCTCAGAAAGTCTGGGGAGTTATTTGTGGCTGACTTGCAGCCTCGGTGGCATCAGTAAATAGCACGCCTAAGAATAGCCGCCCTCCACAGATGCTGCGCCCCAGCTGAGGGCTTCCCGGCACACCTGATCAGACCGCGGAGGCTTCTTGCGAAGAGTCCCAGACGTTTACAGCTCCCTTTACGCAGACGTGCAGGCCGGGTGAGGAGGGTAGAGCGACGAGAGGTGAAAGAAGACAGGAGAGACGGGGTGTTGCTGTCTTGGCAATCTGAAGGCCGGGCTGGCTGGCATGGAGAAATATGGTTTCAGGAGCTTTACCTCAGAATGGCTAATGAAGGATGGCAAACAAACTGGCAGTAACACAAATATGAAGACCTAACGACTTGCTTCCCATGTGAAATGTTGATTTCCTTTCTAGTGTCCCTCTTCGGGCTGCTTTGATCTGGCCAGTCTTGGGGGTACTGCTAACGAATTAAAAGACCAGCCCAGACACCAAGCAATGCCACCTCCATCGTTGCTTCCAGAGTTTTCCATAGATAAATCATCTTCCCCAGTGACCCGGAATAACAGGGTGAGAAGGGCTTCAAACAATAGCTACTCAATGCCATTCTCCTTGTCTGCTTCCTAATAATGTCAGAACAATAGGCTCTGAATCCAAGCCTAATATGAGATTGAAAAATTGCAGACTTAGGGTTTACGATGAACACCACCCAGCTGGAGCATTCGCTGAATAGTGGCGGGAAGGTTTGGTGAAGCCAAGCTGGCCGGCTGTGCTGTTGCCACCAGGGAGCGATGCGCTTTAAAGGACACAGCCTAATTTCTCTCTGCAGCTGGGTGTCACTGCCTAATGAAAATATATTGGCACGCTGCTCACAAGTTATTGTTCCACGTGAGGGGGCCTCTTAGCCGGGGATCTCTAAGCAGGCCATGACTGAAGGCAATATGACTGGACTCGGTTATTAACATATTCCAAATACAGACTGCCCTATTTATTGGAAACCAAGTTTGACAAGATTATGCTGATAGGAGAAGCGGATAATGAAACACTGCTGAGCCCAAGCGCTACCGATGTCAACCGGGCAGAATTACAGTTTTTAAATATTTATATAGGAAAATGAAATGCAACTATTAATACTTCCAGGAAGTGATCCAGTCTGAGAAGAGAAATAGACATGAGGAATAGGATCCGGGGCTACACTGAACAGGCCAATTTATCATTTTTATAAAATGGCTGCGTGTCTCATTTGTGGAAAATCTTCGCAGTGGGAAGGGCATAACCACCTCTAAACCTGAAAAAAATTAGGCATGTTCTACAAAGTGTCTGAAAAGCTGAAGACCAAATTTATGTTAAAGAGTTCATTCTTATAATATCTTTTGCGCTGATTTAAGTTTTAGCCTATGTAGTCATTTAAAAAGCACACTTAATTAACTTGGATAATGCAATTTTGTATTCATTTGCTTTGGTATTATCTTGGGGCGAAATCTCTCAGAACAAATGAAGGTAAATGTCCAGACAGGCAATATTCACCTTCAAAAGTTATATAAAGCAGTGAAAAAAAAAAAAAAGCATTTGTTTAAGCACTAGAGGCTTTGGGTTTTAATTCAGGGCTTGCTTCTAGTTAGAATTGTGGGAAAGTTGCTTTCATTCTAGACCTGGTTGACCTCACTTCCTGTCATGAATGTTTTCCCTATTTTGCATTGTGTAAGATCCTCATTTTTCTGTATTTTAGCAATGCATGTCTTATCAACAAATGTACCCATTTCCAATACCGATTTCTTTTCAAGTTGGCGTCTGTTCATACTGGCTGCATTAGTAGAGGGGGCTATGCGTGACCAGAACTCTGGTGGATTACGGGATGCTGGGTACCGAGCCTCTCATCCTGTACTTTCTCCTGTCGCCTTTGCCCTTCCCTCAGTTACTCAGCCTACATGCTCTCTGCCCCTCTTCTTGGCCCCATCTGTTCTGAGTATCCTTACCGCTGCCCACTATCACCCTCTCTCCCAGGTGGGTAGCACGGGAGAGCTTTTGCAGGCTTGAGATCTCCCTCTGCTGTTGACTCAGCAGTTCATGGAGCAAAGGCATTTTATACTTCCATTAAGGTCCTGCTGTAAAGGCAAAGGGGGAACTGAGTGAAAATTTAGAAGTCTTCAAAAGGCCGTTAAAAGCATCACATCTGTGCAGAAATGTTCTGAACTATATACACTCATAGGAAACACATTTTTTAAATCAATTTGGTTAATTGCTTATTTGGCAAACTGCTCACTTGCTGAATTTTCATTGAATCATGCTAGCACTAAGATTCTTGTTGCTTTCTCCTCTTTCCTTCTCCCATCCTCTGACAGCCTCTTTTAAAAAAGCATCCTCAGTCAACATTTAGTCTGTTGATGATGACTTATTGTATTGAGCTGAATATATTGGCAGGAAGGTAGAAAAGATGGAAAAAGAACAGAATTTAATGACAGTCATTTCCAAACTATGTTTCAAGCATAGTTTTCCAAAGCCTTGTCAAGACTTTGGTTCAAGAGCATTCTGGAGCTGTCAGGGGACTTATTAAAAATCGTTAACACTTGCAATTATTTTTCTGAGTATCAGGATTTGCCCAGTACTATGTAATAAAAAATAAAGAAAAAGATTGGAGGCTGAGACTGCTCTGATGGCATCTATAATTCCTAATTTCACAAATCTCATTGGTCTCTCTGATGTTATAGGTAAATGCTGCACAATACACTTATAAAATAATTTGATGCTAGACTTAAAAAATGCAACCTTTGTCAGATACATATGTTGAGGTTACATAAAATTTGACTTAGAAGAAAAATGATTCCATTGCTCAATGCTTGAAAGCCACTAATAATACAGAGAAGCAAACCTCAACTGGGAGAATGAAGACTTGGTTTCACACCCATACTACAGCAGTGACAGATGAGCCTGTCCTTGGAAAAAAGTTCACTTCACGTGTTTGCACTTGAGTTGAAGTCTAGGAAATGGGAGAAAATGGAATTAACATTTTTGAAAGAGCAAGAAAACAAGTGAAAATAACCCGTGTGAGCACTAAGCATCCCACGAGATACGTGAATGTTTAAAAAGGTTGGTGCAAATTAATGTCTGGTATGTGACAAAGACGAAGGAATATTGCAGAACTCTCTGAGCACTCCTCTGCTATTTCTTTACCTCAGCTAATGGCCCTGCTTACCAGATTGCTCAGGAAAATAAAGAAGCCAGTGTGGAGAATTCTTGAATACCCAAGGTGACCATGAGTAACATCTAGTCTATTCCTTCCCACAAAGACCTGAAAGTTGACTTTCACTGGATGCTGAGCATACACGCTGAGCTCTTCCCACAGCTCACATTTGTACGGAGCTGTCATCGACAGCCTGCACTTTTCCCAGTGAGATTCAGCCGCAGTCACCGTCTGAACAATCCTGAGCAGAAAATAATAGCCTCATAAGTATTCAGATACTTCCTCAGCCAGTCTGCTTTGCTCATGGGGCACCCTCGATTCAAATTCCTTGTAAAAAAAATTACAAGTCATTATGCCTCTTGGACCTGCCGAGGCGCTCTCGCTGTGCCCAAACCCTAGCTGTCACATCCTAGACTGCTGATGGTTTTCTGGGCAGGCAGCAGAGAACATGGTGTTGAAGGCTCAGACTGCGGATTTGGAAGACTTGAAATGGTGGCCTAGCTCCCCAAGGCAAGCTTGCAGATCTCATTCATTCACTGTGTGGCGGGGATAAAAAAAAATTCTAAGTTCATAACAAGATTCTAGCTAAATTGCTAAAATTCAATTGATTGAATCGTTGATTTGTTGGAGAACAGTATTTTTCAAGTGACCAATTAGAGCGGAATTTACCAAAAACATCCTCAGTAAATTGAAAGTGCATTGCATTTATGATGGACTTGGAATGCTTCTAACAGCTTTGGAAGATTTTTGTGAAGACTCCCTTGACTAGTTTCCATTTAGTCTCATGGCAGTATTTTAAGGAATACTCAATTTGTTGCAAAGCAAGACACATACAGGGGTTAGATGTTACAAATGCATTTAATAATCAGAATTTTTTCACTAATCAACATTTCAGAAGTTCAAGTGGATTTTTTTAGGCTTTGTAGCAAATTCCTTTGGGTCACCTAGTGTGCCATTTCCTCTTACTCCTCTGAGCAGTGTTAGGATTTTTTTTTTTTTGTATCAAATTTTCAAGCAGCAAAGCATCTTGTACTTGGCCATGAAGAGACCCGGGTATTTAGCAAATCGATTTTCAGCACACTGGGCTGCTTCTGTTAAGTTCAACAAATATTTCTTGAGTGCCTATGATGTGCTGACCTTGGCTCTGGTTATACTGTGAAGACAAGACAGACAGGGTCCTGCTCTTTAATTTTCCATTCCAGTGGAGGAGCCCAACAATGAACACGAGGTGAAAACTGCCATGAAGAAAATAGAACAGGTTGTCAGAAAAGACAAGTACTACAGTGCTGGGGCAGGGGGTTGCTATCTTAGAGAAGGTGGTTGGAGAGAGCTTCTAGAACACAAGGATGCTGAGCTTAGGAGATTGCCTATGTTGGCATGGGCAGTTTTGAGCCACGGGGCAGGGAAAGTTTGGTGGGGACAAAGGAGAAGCAAAAGTGGTTACCAAGGACAATATTTGCTTTCTTTGTGATTGTGATCGAGACCTGTGTGGGCAAAATGTAGATCATTTCATTGTAGAATGCCCAGTTTGCCATCAGACCGTTCATATAAAAGTGGATGTTTGTGGAGTTTCCCCTTCTGCCATACAAATGCTAAATATTGCCTGTACTCAGAAACACAGCAGCACCATGGGTAGAGAAGACATACGTGTATACAAAACAATCAATCAGGCCAGACGGTTTTGGCGAGAGGTTTCCAGGATACACTTTCATTGATAGAGTTTTAAACTGCTGTAGCAGCACTTTAGTGCCTGATTAATGGGTTCATTTACTTCAAAGCCTGCTTCAAACCATAACCTCTTGGAAAAAAAGATATTAAAAGAAGCTTCAGAACAGCTTGTCAGCATTCTTTCACTTATGAAACTTTCTTATACTAATTTTCATTCTAAGAAAAACTTCAATGGGTGCCGATTATATAGGGATTTATATAGGAAAAAAGCCTTTTGACTTCAGTGCAAAATGTATCCTGCCTACAGCCTAAAATGAAAAAAAATAAGAGGAAAAACACATCATGGGCACTCTGGGGGATACAGATGGGGAATAACATGGAATCAACTTGGCTATACCAAATAAATCACAAGAAGGTTAAAGTATCACTTGGAAAACTCTCAGGCTAAGTATTAAGTCAACGTGTCCTAGAGAAGGTCAGCGAAGCATTGGCACCATTTGAGACTCTTTGAGGGATTTTAACAGCCCACCTGTAAACCTCATTGGTAAGTGATACTGGAAACTTGCCCTTGAATCTGTGTCTCCCGGAAAGTATAGGCCTCATTTTAGAGAGATGGGTCACGATCTCAGAGCAGTGACAGTAAATGCACTAGCATCTACTTTCCAGGTGATTCAGATGCAGTGGGAACCAGTCTTATGTTTAGAAATCATCTTTGCAAAACATGCAGAGACACGATGGGTTCCATCCAAAAATATTCTAGAACGGCATATGGGTTGTGTTTTCACAGAAGTAGGGCAGGACACACCTGAGTTGGCAGTGGGCTTGGGAGTAGGAAAAGGAAGGCCCACTGATGAGGGTTCTGAAGGCCCTGACTCTGTCTTTCTCGGCAGAACTCCATTATGTGTCTTAGCCAGTATTTTTGAACAATGTTGCTTTTTGCTGGTCTTGTCCTTAGTAGCATGAAGATAACATGTGCTCGGACAAGCTGGGTAGAGGACAGATAGCAGCAGAAAAGCTGTAGCATACAATAAAATTTGGCCTGATCTAGAGAGAGATCCCAGACTGGATTTGCTTAATTCCATGCAGAGCAAGTGTTATGGGTCTCTTTCCCACAGCACCGTTTTCCTGGTTGTCCAAAGTCTTGCTCTCTGCTCGGATGGCCTGATAAATAAATGAAGCTCTTGACAGGACAACTGTCCACATGGGTGGACCCTCCAGAATTCTTGGGATATAGGCATTATGCCATTCTCACTAGACCTTGGCCCAACAATGTACAGGCTGCTGTTAATAGTTTGGGGGCCAGCTTAGCTTCTTTATGGCTCCTCGTGTCTGGCAAGGCATGGCTCTCCCCGGAGTAGAGGCCAATGTATTCTGGACTGCTTGGTCTGCCTTTTTCTTTAGGGCAATTTGAGGTCTAGTCCTCGCATCCCTTTTCCATGCAACCTTATTTCTGGGTAGTTGTTTTCTCCACTGGTTAGTTAGTTATCTTGTTCTTTGGAGTGATTCACCTGGCCTTTTCTCCTCTTATGATTAAGGTATAAACTTTGACTTAAATTCCAAAACTTTTAGCTCTTGTTTACCAAACATCTTGAATTTCAAGATGAAGTCTCTGTTAAGAGTTTCAAAGCCAGGATTTTGGAAACAACCCAAATGTCCCAAAACAGATGAATGGGTCAAAAAGTTGTGGTATATGTACATGATGGAGTATTATTCATTCATCAAAGAAGACAAACTTATATCATTTGCAGCAACATGGATGGAATTAGAAGGAACCATGTTAGTGGAAATAAGCCAGAAAGAGAAATATGGGATGGTCTTACTTAGATGAGGACTATAGGGGAAAAAATAAACAAATAGAAAAGAAAAAATTAAAAACTGCCAACAAGACTGAAGTACAGAGCAAGAGGGGGGAGGAGGGTGAAATTGGGGGAGGGATGAGCACAAGAGATTAAGATGGTTCACGGGTGATAAAGTGGTGAGAGAATATCAGGGTAGACAATGATGTAAACTATACATACACTTTAAAAAAAAGTTTGAACATCAAAGAATGAGTGCTCTGTATTTGCCTGTGGCCATGATCTGTTTTTACTGGGTTAGGGTTTGGGGGTGATAATTTTAAAAAAATAGGCAGTTTCTTAGAATGAAAAAACACTGGTCTATTCATTAAAATAATGCTCTATTGTTGTGATATGAACCCAAGATTGAAGTAGAGGAATGTTTTGAGAATGGGGTAGCATTAGAAACCAATAACGATATTAGTGAAACTATAGGAACAAAGTAGAAACTCCTCATATGGAAGAATTTGAAGTGAAATTACTCAACAGTGCTTCGATAGACTGACAAATAAGACTAGTCATCAACCAGGACAGGGCGTCAAACTACTAATACACACACATAAAAAACAACAAAAATTAACACAGTTCTAGGTTTACCCAAGAATTGACAAGAACTCCAATTCAGATACCCATCTATCAACCACATGTATATGCAGTTATATAGGTAGGTATGCATATAATTTGACATTGACAGGGGCTACAGAAGGTGGAAAGAGAAACAAGTCTATTTTATTATCTGGTAGCTTTGCAGGTAAATTTCCCCCCAGAGGAAAATTGGTTTTTAAATAAAGTTTTATGCCCTGGTCTGAAGTATTAGCCTAAATGTTGAAATACCTGCCAAGGAATGTAAAGTTGAGTTCATCGCTATATGTTATGTTTTAATAGCTTCTCCAAGAGAAACAATATCCATGGATAGAAAGATGTGGAATTCACATACTGAGCTCGGTCATTCGGGGTGACTGTCCTTTGCATGGTATGTTAAAGTAACTTAAAGTATGTTAAGGTAACTAGACTGTTCCAAAATTCCAGGGGTGCTGACCTCCCATCACAAGTACAACTAACAGTTGGCCTCATGCAGTTCCAAAGGCATGCCACCTCTGGCTAGGGAACATTGCTAGAATATCTAAAATGCACTTAATTGCTAGCCAAGAGAACTGCATGCCTGGAGTGGTTAGGTAGGCAACCTGGGAGAACCCTAGTGAGTATTGATTTTTATTTTTTAGATCATAGCTCTAAGAAACTTTTAACTGTATTTACCATAGGATATTTTTTTTGTGTCATTACAATTCAACTCTGACCTTTTCTGAGACAGAAATGGAGATATTTTGTTCTCTGTTCTCAGCAGTAGTAGCACTTTTCCTGAGCAAATGGTTTCTTTTTCCTCCTACACACTGTGAAACTTGAAATTGTGTTCATTTTCCTACCTGCAGTGGGTGAGGTTAGAGCCAGAGTGGGGGAGTCTATTCCTGACACAAAGGCCATTGTGTTCCCACCTTAGTCCTGTCTTTTATTAGTTTCCTATGATTACTTGCCTCTGATTTTTCTTATTTCTAATAGGCTTTTGTTTGGTTACAAGGATTGTAAATGGTTTTAAGTCCTTATAGAATCAAGATGTGATAAAGGACGTAGTAGATGCACATTTGCCCATATACTTTATGGCATGTGAGACTTGTGGGCTGTAAGTTCAAGTGTATTGAGATAGCCAAGTTCACGTTCTAATCATGGACAACAACTCGACATCAAAGTGAGACCTTATAGTAGAACATATAAGTTAGGGGCTTTATTACAACAGCACAATCGTTTAAGTTGCTAATTGCTATTTCTTGGCCCACAAGTCCCATCCATTAAAGAGTATAACTCTGGGCTTAGGAGGAACCCTGTCCATTATTTCAGTGCCTCTGTGTATCTAATTTTCAGCAGTCACAAGCTGAAGGGGGAAGATAATTTACACTATGACATGTGTGCTAATAATGCTAGGTTATTGTTTTCACAAAACATTTAAAGCATTGAACTCATTATTTTTAGTCACTCATAGCTCTTAAATTTCAACAACTAAAAAGATGAAGTCTCTCTTGGAGGTGTTTGTAAACAGTATTTCTATGTAAGAGGTGGGAATGTTCGTGGGAAGAATTAACGGGAAGTTGGTGGGGGGGGAGATGTTTAAAAAAAAAGTCTTATGTTGGCAGGTGCTCTGATCCTAGTAACTTCTACTAACTGAATCACTATTGGCAGGGAGCACAGCAGATGAGTCAAGTTGAAAATATAAAGACTCAAGCAATAATACAAGATGCTTGTGTGCTTAAATTAAATGTTCTTGAAGGTCAGAATGCTTTTATTTGCAAAGATCTCTGGACCTAAGGCAGAAGAATGTTCAGTATTGATTTGAAAAATATAGTGGTTGGGACTCTACTTAAGGTCATGGAAAAATAAAAATGAATACCCCAAACTTCCTCAACAGCCCAGGAAGCTAAATGCTCAGAAAAACCGAAAACACTTGAGCTGGAACACAAGCAAAGTTCTGACCTAAAAGCGTGTGTGCACTCACACGTACCTGCAAGCATTTTCTCTCCTGCCCCTCCATGTGACCATGAAACGGTGCCCTTTATTTGGAGAGAAAGAACATGCCTGAGAAATACGCTCTGAAATGCCAGATAACAAGTTATAGGTCGTTATTAGGGTGTTAGACTTGACAACAGGAGGGACAAGGCCAGAGAGTAACGGGAGATGGAGGAAGATGAGAGAGGCTGCTGAGAACTCAGCCTGCGGCTAAACCCCATTCTTCCCCCTCAAGATTTTTGAGTGACAGATCAGCCAGAAACGCACATCATTTTTACAATTTAAAAATGCCAGTCATTTGTAAAGCTGAAGCCGGGACAAAAGAAACTACGTGATGAGAAGGACTGTTACTTAGGGGTGAGAAGATGGGATGAGAAAGACAGTGGAGCCTCTTGAGTCAAGGTCATTATTTTGCAGCTTGGGTTCAGCTTCTGAATCTCCCCTAACATGAAAGTTGCCCTACTCTGATCTGCCTTTTAGCCATTAAAGGGCCTGCTAGGACCAGCCAGGGAGAGGAGAGAAAGAGCGATAGTTTTTTAAAGAAATAATTTATTTATATATAAATTTCACATCTCTGTGATCTCTGGAGTTCACCGCCCCCCGACCATTCCCACCCTGTCCCCTCCCGCCCCAAGCAATCGAAATGTCCGAAAACAGATGACTGGATAAAAAAGATGTGGTGTATATATACACGATGGAATATTACTCATCAATTAAAAATGACAAGTTGGATGATTTTATGATAACATGGATGGACTTAGAAGAATTCATATTAGCAGAAACAAGTCACAAAGAAAAAAACAGAAACCAAATGGTTTAACTACTATATGGGACATGGGAAAGATAAACAAAAATCCATGAAGAAAAGTCAAAACAAGCCAACAACCAAATTGAAGAAAGAGTGATATCAACTAAGCCTGTCTTACAGCATGCTTGGCCCAAAGTCATACCAAAATCAAAACTGTACCAAAAGTGGACTTTTTTTCAAAATCAGACATTGTAGTGACCTGCCAATCTAGCGACTGATGACAACAGCCCTTGTGTGTGCAGGCTGAGTGTCCAGCATGCTTGTTGAGCACAGAGCTACAAGCTGAACTGACCTGTCTGCTCGGAATTGGGCAGCTAATGCAGCCGAATGTATCGGGGGGTGGGTGGGCTCGTACACACCGCTCAGTTAACCCAGTGTATTCGTGTAAGTGGATGTGATGTTTCCAAGGTGAATCAACCTGCCTGTGTCTCTCGCCCTGAAAAATCTTCAACATGCTGTGTGACTTGTTCTTAAGTAAGCCTTTTATTGCAGAGCAGTTTTAGGTTTATATCATTATTGCAAAGAACTCTCCTATATGGAGAGTTCTCCACATTCTCATACACCCGTATCTGGTTTTACTTATATTAACATCTTACATTAGTATGGTCCATCTGCCTAATAATAAACGATGTTTATTATAGTGCTAATTCACCAAACTCCATCCTTGATTCAGATCTATGCAGCATTTTCCTGATGTGCGTTCTCTGTAGCTACTTTCTGTTCCAGGCTAGTATATTCCATTTAGTTGTTCTCCTTAGACTCTTCTAGGTTGTCGCAGCTGGCTAGGGCTTCCCTATTTTTGATGACGCTGACAGTTTGGAAGATTAATGCTTAGATACTTTGCAGAGTACCTCTCCATGGGGGTGGAGTGATGTTTTCTTCATGACTAGACTGGGCTAATATACTTTCTGGAAGGAAGATCACGAAGGCTAAGTGACATTCTCTTCCCACTATAGCATGAGCACATCACTCTCCATCTGACTTCTCATTGTCGGTGACTTTATTCACCTGGCTGACATGATGTGAGGCAGCTTTCTTCATCGTCAAGTTGTCAAGTTACTCTTCCCCCCTTCCCTTTCTGTACTATCATCTTTGGAAGGTCGCTGCATAGCACACACCCTTTAGGACAGAGTATCTACATGAATTCTCTGGAACGCTTCTCCTTGGGAGAGTCTCCGTGTAGTCCGTATTCGCCATGCATTCAGTCACCTACACATCAGTATAGCCTCAGAAATATGCTGCTTTGGGCAATGACCATTACTATGTTTGGATGCAGCTCTTGTAGTTAGCTCCTGTACCCTTTGACACACCCCAGCCTTGTGAGTTGGCTTTTTGTGTGTGCCATTCTTAACTCTTAGGCTGATGTGGCCTTCATTACTTTCTGAATATTGAACCAGCCCTGCACACCTGCAATAAATTCCACTTGAGTGCAGTAAACAGTTCTTTCTGGACTTGATTTGGTAGTATTTCCGCATGGCTGTTAACGAGGGATACTAATCTCTAGTTTCCCTTTCTTGTAATGGCATCTTGTTTGGGTAATAGTGGCCTCGTCAACTGAGGCCGACTGTGTCCCCCAATTCTTGTGTGTTTTCTTCTGCTGCTTTTTTCCCTTTCTCTTTGTATTTCAATTTGGGAAGTTTCTATTGACTTATATCAAACTCACTGATCACTCAGTGTATTGAGTGTGAGTCATCAAAGGTATTCTTTTCTCTTGTGGTGGGTTTGATTTCTAGGATTTCCTGTTGCTACTTTCTGTATCTTTCTGTCTAATATTCATTGTGCATGTTGTCTGTTCATTCCTTTAGAACCCTGATAATATTTAGCTATTCTGAATAACCTTTCAAGTGAGTATAACAACTGCACCATATCTGAATCTTGTTCTGATGCTAACTGTTTTGGTTTTTTTTTTTGCCTTTTTTAAAAATTAAAAGTTGGACATGTTGTATTGGGTACTGGAAACGGAGGTTAAAAAGGCCCCTCATATGATTTGTGTTCATCTGGCTAGGACTTGGGTTGTACTTATGTACTAGTTAGAGATGCCGGAACTTTAAGATTCCTCTAGTGTCCTTGTTTTCACCTCTCTTATAGACATTGAACCCCTGCAAGTACTTCTCACAGAGGATCTATGTATTTCATCTCTTTGAGCTACAGGATACTGTTACTACATTGATACCATGTTGGTATGGCGATAAATTATAGAGCCCAAAAAGCATTCCATAATCTTTTAATGGACCTTTGTGTCTGACCTGTGGTCATCCAAGGTGTTCATCTTGCATAGCTTTACTCTGTAGATCAGATGAGGTGGGAATGCCCAAGGGGGTTCTGATGAGCACTTTTCTGGACTAGGGTTCTGGAAAAGTCCTAAAGTCTTCCTCTTCAAAAATGAGACCTTTGTTATGCAGAAAACTCTGGACATATTTTATCAAGATTTCTCAAGTGCTCTTTCTGCTTGAACCATGAGGGAACATTTCTTTGCTTTACACCACAAAAGCTTAGTAGGAGTCCTGGAGACAAAACCCATGAAAGTGTGGAGACCCTTCCCCACCCACCCACCCACCCCCCAGTTGCAACCCCCAGAAGTTTCTCAGTTTCAGGCCAGTCTGCGCTCAGATTGCAGCAATCTGTCAAAATTCTGTCAAAATTACTTTTCAAAGGTTCTAATCAGTTTCTGGCTTCAGTAGTTTCTGTTTCAGGTAAGCAGCGCATAGCTGTGACTCTTGATTGGCTTTTCTCTTTGGGTATCAGCATGGTGGCTTGCTTTGAAAACTTAGTTCTCTGACAGGTCCAAGAGAGGTCATTGATTTTTTTTTTTTAGTTTAGTCCAGCCTTTTCCTTGTTGTAAGGATGAAAGCAATGACTTCTAAGGTCTCTACATGCGAGAGCTGAAACCAAGAGACACAATGATTGTTTTTGAGGACATTATCATAAATCCATATCATACCTCAGAAAGGCGGCTACTATTGTCCTTATTTTTCAGTTAAACAAGGGGGGCTAAGTTAAGTGTCCAAGATTATATTCCAGCAAATCTAAATAGTTTTAAATGGTACATACCTTATCTCTATTAGCTGTATTCAAAGAAACAAATAATTTTTTAATGTACTGTAATGTTTCTATAGAAGGTAGCTCTTGTTTTGAAATTTTTATCAACAGTAAAGATTAGTAATAGAAGGCAAATTATCATTAGTTCAGGTATTAATTTATCATTCTTTCTCCTCCCCCCTTTAATTTTCATTTTTTTCCCTCTGGCCTCTGCCAGGGGTAACCGCTGAAAAATAGTTGATACATATCTTTTTATGCAAGTATACACATATACTTTGAATCTTAATTCACATAATTGGTGTTTTCTTATTATATATTGTATTCACTTTATTTCTTTATTCTTAGCACGATGCTTTCAAGATACATTCATATTGCTCTGGGTAGACATGGTTGGCTAGTTCAAACTACAATATAATACTTCAGATTTATTATTTTAATAAAAATCTTACATACATATTGCAGGAAAGTTCAATACCAGAAAGAGAAAATAAGGAAATAATGATCATGGGAAATTGCGTCTTAAGATAACCAGAGTTGTCATTTCGGTTCCTATAAGCTCTCTCTTCAGACAAATAAAGAAATGAATAAGCATATTCAATTTTACTTGCATAGAGCCACCCTGTTCATGTTATTATATGACTGGTCCCTCTCATTCATCACTATTTCATGGGCATCATCTCATGCAACTACTATAGATCTGCAGCATGGTGTAGAATGGCTATGCAGGACTCAATTGCATGGTCGCACTGGATATAAACAGTCCCCTAGTAGACGGATCCTTTGCTTTCATTTTCCTTTGGATGATAAATAGTGCTTCACCATACAGCTTCCTGCAGAAATCTAGCTCATGCAATTATCTCTTCAGAGTACAGGCTTGCCTCGGATAGTGTGATCCTGATTCTAGACTACTACAATAAAGTATCATGATGAAGTGAGTCACACGTAGTTACTGTTTCCCAGTGCACATAAAGGTTGTTTACACGATACTGTACATAGTCTGTTAAGTGTGCAGTAGCACTGTGTTTAAAAATAGCGTATACATACCTGAATTAAATGTGACACAGACACCAAGTGAACACAGGGTGTTGGGAAAGTGGTACCGATAAACCTACTCAACCAGGTGGCCATACACCTTCAATCTGTAAGAAATGCAGTATCTGCAAAGAACAATAAAATGAGGTCTGCCTATGAATACATTCTGTTCTCTGTATGGGTTGGGCCAGGTATCCCTCTGCCCACAAAATTCATGGCCTTTCTAGAAAGAACTTTGTTGGTCAAGGACTCAAGAGCTAAATAAAGTTTAACTATTATATTGTTTATAACTATTATAAATTATACTAGTATAATTTATATTACATTAAATTTCTGAATATTATCAGTAGAGGAAGAAATGACAAATTCTTGCTCCAGTGACGGGGATGGTTGTAGAAAAATTTACGTGTATGTAATCTATGGTCTTTGATGGTGCGATCCAGTGATGTTGTCACCTGTGCTGTGAGCCACCTCTAGTCATGGCCCTGTACTAGGGCAGGCTGACCTGAACTTGTCTTTTGATGCTGACGAGACCAATGCCCTCACTGCACTTGTTTGACTCTGTGGCAGAATAAATGTAAATAAATAAGCTGTTAGAAATTCATAGTTTCTATAATTTGATTAGAGTTCAATGCTAACTTTGATGGATCAGATTCTGTTCCGTTGTTGTTGAGACTAAATGTGCCAAAAGTTCAGGGAACATTATTCTCCCAGTATTTACAAATCGGAAAGAGGTATTCCATCTTCCTGATACGTATTGGCTTTCGTGATCTTTCTTGGTTGGGATCTGAGAGTGAAGGAACTAGAGGTACATTTGGGCACTTATTCTTAAGTAAAATCAAATGTTTCCTTGTTTTAATTTTGTTTCTCCTTCATAGTTTATAGAATTAAAATTCAGAGTTCTGATAAATCTAATTGGGTTCCAGTTTGCTTTCAGGGTGGGGGGGGGATTAGGTTCAGTTCAGTAGATTAAGAGAACACCTTTTTTAGTCATGGTGTGGCAGTTGAACCTGGAGTATTAAAATACATAGCAACAGTAGCATGACAAACTACTTAAACCCATTTTCTGTTACTGAGGTGCTGGAAAAAAGCATTTCATTACTGTGTTCTGCTGTACGTCTCTTTTAAACAATTTGACTTAATATATTACATAGAAATAATGAAGCTTCAGCTTTTAAAATAATTCAATTAAATATTTCAAAGTTCCCACTATTTCAGAACCAAAGAATATAAACAGCTGTGAGCTGGCTGAGCTGGCTGTTCATGGTAGTGCTTTATTTTTCTCCTGAGTCCATGTGATGAAGTCATGTTTATGATGTTACAGGGCTCACACTGGACAGTTTTGAGACAAAACATGGTAAGTTTCATCTGCACAGCATAATGATGTGATCCTTGTAGGTAGTGCAAGGTGATTACCATAGTACGTTCAGTAATACCCATCACCTTGCGTATGTACAAATCTTGCCTTTCCTCCTGGGGATGAGAGCTTATAAGAGCTACCCTATTAGCCAACAGCCTCTTCCCTCCTGTTTGGAGATGACCCCGTTTTCCTATTGTGATCAGCCTGTGCAAAGGCCTGTGCTTTGGCTCAGCTCAGCGAAAACTTGAGCTAGTTTAGCCCCAGGAGGAAGGAGATTTTTCTCTTTCAGTGGGTAAGAGGTGCAGAATCTGACTCCAAAATGATCATTCTTCTTCTTGATCACTGGTGGACCACCTGTGCTTTGGACCTGGTACTTTATCTCTGTGTGGGGCCTCCCACCACTTTCCTTGGGGACTGAGTGGCCACCACCTCTCCCTCCATATGGCAGGATGTATGACCTCTGCTGTCTTAATATCATGGATATTTCCTGGAGCAATCCTGGGAGTTGACTCACAGTCTTCAGACCCCCTTCATGATGTTTTCCAGGATGCTAACGTTCTCTAGGATCTTGGACAAGTGACTTAGCCTTTCTGTGTCTGCTCCCTAGTTTGTAAACTCGGGACAGTAGAGGTGTCCACCTTATAAGGCTGCTGTGGGGATTAAATATTTATAAAGCATTTGGAGCAGTGCCTTGGCCACAGGAAGGGACATGTGAAGGGCAAGGGGTAAGTAATACCATCAAAATTCTGTGAGTTGACACTATAGAAAGCAGCGTGGAGGACCCTCCAACTAACGGAAAATGGAACTACCATTTGACCCAGCAATGGCTCTTCTGGGAATCTACCCAAAGGAGACATCAATGCTTGTACAAAAGGACACCTGTGCTTGGATGTTTACTGCAGCACTATTTATCATTGCAAGGACATGGAAACAACCCAAATGTCCCAAGACAGACGAATGGAGGAAAAAGATGTGGTATATATACACAGTGGAATATTATTCATCAATTAAAAATAGCAAATGTGATAAACCTGAAGTAACATGGATGGACCTAGAAGAAATCATATTAGCAGAAACAAGTCAGAAAGAAAAAGTCTGAAACCAATTGGTTTCATTAATATACGCATCATAGGAAATAAAAACAAAAGGCCAGGGGGAAAAGTCAAAAGGCCAGGAGGAAAAGTCAAGACAACCAAACTAAAGTATACAACTCGGCATGAGAGGGTGAGTAGGAGAGGTCAGGGAGGGGAGGTGGTGGGTGACCCCCGTGGAATGCAAAGATGTAAAATATATAAATAAATAAATTATTTAAATTAAAAACATTCTGTGAGTTGAGAACGACCAAAGCTAGAGTCTCTATTACCTGGACTACTAGAGCAATTAGAAATGTTATTCCATTTGGAACACTAATTTTATCATAAATGTGGGTCTTTTAAATGAATATCTAAGAGGATCATATATTAAAATTAGAAATGCAGGAATACAACATGCGCTGCTCTTTCAAAGCCAGGGCCACTTGATTTCTAAGATAAAACTGTTTAAAATTTGTTGGTCTTCACGTTTCCATGAGTCTCGAAGGTCTCATGGGCTAGAAAACGGTTTCATTCACACCTAAACAGACTCACAAACACATCATTGTTCTATCTCTTAGAGAACGTTTTCTCCAGCTCCCCATGTGCTTTGTTTTGGCTTGTGTTTTTTCAATCATTAGTCAACAACTAATCTGATGTAAGAAGCATGCTGTGCCAATAAAATATCCTCAAATTTCCAGCAAACTATTACGATGGTGGTATTTTGTTTCCAACAGAGAAGCAGAGGGTGAAGAATAATCTGCTTTGCTTATATCATGACTGTAAACAAATGAACTAGGGTGACGAGTTTACATATTGGAATTAAAGGGCTCCCTCCCTTTCTGCATTTCCTGCTGCTTCACCTATACAAGTGCGCCATATTAGTTCTCCTTCACTGTTGTTTACAAATGACCACAATCTCAGTGGCTTTTAAAGCAAGCTGTATTTATTATTTTACAGTTCTGGGGGGGGGTCACAGGTCTAAAATGGGTCCAGAGGGTGGCATTCCCTTCTGGGAGCTCTTGAGAATGTTTGATTTTTCCATATTTGAGAGGCCTCTGCATTTCTTACCTCACAGCTCCTTCTTCCATCTTCAAAGTCAGCAGTGTGTTGCTGCTTCAAGTCTCTCTGACTCTCTTGCCACTTCTCTCCACAGGAACCCTATGTCACCTCCCTAGGTCAAGATCCTTTAAACACTCCTGCAGTGTAGACTCTGTGCCATGTAAAGTAACATAGCCACAGGTTCTGTCCATCTTTGGGGTGAGGGGAGAGCAATACCTCTTCCACACTTCAGAATAAGACCTTCGGTGCCACCCTGGCACCTGGCTGCCTGACCTTACAACACACCCCTGGTGCTGAGGGCTGCACTCTCCACAGAGCTGGCGCCTCTGAACTTCGAGCTTTCACTCAGTTCTCAGGATCCGGTTATTCCCTCTTGCTGTCGCTGTGGCCTGTAACCTGTCAAGGCAGTTCGCTCGTAGACTTACCTTTTTTTGCCTGTAGATGATTGTCTTGAAAACTGTTGTTTCCTATCTATATGGGCTCTCTTTTGTTGTTGTTTCAGATGAAGAGTAAATCTGGTTTCTGTCACTCCAGCCTTGCCAGAAGGCGTATTCCTGCTATTAAAAGAAATGTCTTAAAATGTTCTAAGCACTTGGCATTCTTTTACCTGCGCTGACGACATGGATGCTGCTCATCCCTGTGTCTTTTTGCCCTTCTCTCTAGATGACTTCACCCCCTTTTCTTTGGTTCGTGTAACCTTCATGTGCTTTTGGTCACTCTTCCCCTTCTCCCCACAAGTCTTCCCATGCATTTAAACACGGCAGGTAGCTTTGGGTTTTCTTAAATGGTGAAAACACCTGGGAGCTTGGGGGAGATAGTTTAATGAAGACACCAGCACACGCTGTGTCTGCCTTTGACAGCGACGCTGACAACGCAAGCCTCTGCCAAGAACGACAGGATACCTAGCAAGGACAAGGGCACTGAAGCCACCAGAGAAAACTACTATGATTGGTTCTTTGGTTTTTTTCCTGGTGGGATGGTCAGCTCCAGGGGAGTCTTCCTGGGCAAATTCAAAGGGAACGAGACCCCGAGGGCAGCGAGGGAGCCCGGGCTCAGCGTGTCTAGCCCCGAGGCCAACACCTGACCCATGGGAGGTGATTACGACATGATTAGTGAATAAAGGACTTGGTCCAGGTATCCAAGAAGAGGGATGGACGCAGGAAAGATCAGCCTGTGAAATAGGACATGTGAGAAAAAAAAAAGTGATGGGTGGATATCCTTAGAAGGAGGAACGCTCCATGTTCGGTTTTGTTTCTTCATTGATTCCTGTCCTCCTGATGCGAGAGAAACGAACCCCCACAGCCCTCTGCTCGTCCTTCCTTGCAGATGAAACAGCAAAGCTGCTGCTGTTTATGTGGCTCACACATTACTATTGTTTAAAGCACGATTTTCAAATTCATTTCTAGCTAAGTGGATTGATTTTTTATTACTCGTGCTGCGCAGTTGACAGTAATGATTTATTGCATCTCTGGGATTTCAGCAGCTCCTTACGACTTGGGATTTAATTCACAGTTTCCCCAATGGCGTTGGTGTCTGCGGCTCCTGTGAAGTGACGCACCGCTAGGAGCAGTGACTGGCTTTAGTTTTATTTCCCCCAGGTCTGTGGCGGTGGTGACTGCAAGGGGAGGAAACACTTGCAGAGACCTGCTGCTTCCTTGTCCCGGGCACCTGTCTGCAGCTTTGTGCTGCCAGCAGGAGGCGGCTGAAAGAGCCCCTCCCCATACAGGTCCGAGTGGGAGGAGCTACCCGCCATGCTCCCTAGCGGTCACAAAATGGCCGCCTACCGTAGCAACCCCGACTGGTACTGGTCCAGGTGTTGGTGAAGAAGGTCTGCAGGCATAACTGGATCACTCTTTGTTTCATCAATGAAGTTTTATTGGCCCAGCCACCCCCGCTGGTTAACCTCCCTCTGTGGCTGCTCCTGTGTGTGCACAAAGACTGATGGACTGCGAAGACAAAATGCTAGACCCTGTCCCACCTTAGGTGCCCTGTCTTCATCCACTTCCTGGTGATACAAAGTAGATTTTGGTGACACCAACACATTTGTCACCAGAGGAAGCCAAGGCTCCGAGATGTGGGATGTGCGATGTGCTGATGATCTTCTAGCTTGTAAGAGGTGGAGAGACAGAATTAGAACCCAGGCGACTACCATCCACTGCCTGGGAAAGTTACTCAGAATGCATTAATTGCTAAACCTGTCACATTTATGCGTCCTATTTTTCTCCACCTCACAAGGCTGCGTTTTGTGAAATCTTTCCAGATTACATAACCTCCAGTTGTTGAATGAGTTTATGGAACTAAGGTTTTAAAAATTTGAACTTGAACGTGCCTGTTGACTGAGCAAACCACTGGCATATGCGGACCCATGGGTCTCACTCCTGGCTAAATGGTGTTGTCATGTTAGGAGCTGTTGGTGGTGCTGACGTTGTTTCCCAGAGTCCCAAGTTCCCATTTAATTAGCCTAGGGCATGGCCTGGGCATGAGTTTGAAGAGCTCTCTAGATGGTTTTAATGTTCAGCCAGGGACGGGGACCCCTAGTGTGGACATTTGTAAGTCTGGTCTTAAAAGGCATTGGTGAGAGCGGGATAACTTCCATAGCTAGTAAACCACTGATACAGCAGGAGGGAAGAACGGACAAGGGATTAATATCAGAAGCATCAGCCCCTCTTGAAAGTTGTTGTAAGTTACCGACTCCAGCTGAAATACTCTATATACCCTCTACTTTGTGATGGTGATACCGAGAGGAGACAGTTGAAGGAAAACCATGGAGAAACTGAAAATCTCCTTTTAAAAAGACATATTTGTGTCTTCATTTTTGTGAGTTCATTCAGAAGCTGCAATACACTTCTTTGACAAAACGTGTTTTGGGTTTCTCCATGTTTTGACCTTTACTGAAGGGCAAGTTATATCAGGGCTGATTTAGACTCATGGGGTTGGTTAACTGACGGTTGCCTCGTGAAATTACATCATAATCATCAGCAGCAAATACAGAGCTAGCCCTCACAGGGATCTGGTGGCATGTGTTGGTGTTTTGTCTCCCAGAAAATGCACCTTTATTGCAGCGCCTGGGAAAACATCATCGCAGCTAAAAGTCCAAATAAATATCTCACTCTCAGATTCTTTCCACTGTTTCTATTTGCACTGATGATGGAGCCAATGTTGTTAAAACAGTGTGAGACTGAACATTTACCGATGAGCTCTGAGTCTCACAAGCTGTCTGTACTGGCTGGTACATCATGCCAGTAAGGAGAATGAAATTATTAAACATCGCAGAGAGGCTTAAGAGATGTTTCGGAACCATTAAAGGTCACATGTTTTTTTTAAAGGCTGCAAGAGAGAAGGGGGGTCACGGGCATAAAATAGCAGCATCCTCAAGCAGGTTTATGTCTATGCCGAAGTGACTCCCTTTCCCCTTCCAAGGCAAGACTGTCACAGGCTCACAGACTCTGCTCACACTGGTGGAGAGGAGATGTACATGTTAGAATCAGCAGATGGGAGATTTATGGCATGTTAACGTGTCAAGTCTCAGTAACCTCTCAAAAAGGCCACTTGCAAAGCCGAGTGTCATCAGTCACGGAAACTGATGCATCTGTCTTGTGAGAAATCCCTCAGAAACATCTTCCAGAAAGATTATGAAAGATGAAAAGTCTCAATACACTGCAAAGGTATTCTGTAAATTCTATCAATGCGACTTCTTGCTGCTCCTGGCAACTCCTGAATTGAGAAGTGACAAAATGATGCATGCATAGGCCCAATTGAAGAAAATATGAGAATTGATTAAAGGGAGCTGCATAAAGATCAATTATTGCATATTTATGAAACTTGCCCGGCAAAACAAGGCTAAGAGCATTTATGAAAAGACATCCGGAGGCCAGCAAGATGCAAATTTGTGCTCAGTTCACTAAAATTAGACCATGCTCCCTCAAGTCAGCCAACCACACTAACCTGACTTGAACAGCGTGTAAAAGTGCTTTGATAGTAACATCAAAGGCACGTCTACACACTGTTGACAGATGGAGATGCATATGGATATAATCAAACACTAAGTCTAAAGGTAACAGGATCTCGGCTGTTGGTATCTTTTGGCTGTCAGGCATAATCTGTATTTAAAGTTTGGGGCATGTTTTGTTGTTGTCCAGACAGAGCAAAAGAAATAGAACTCTCAGCTCCTTTAGGCTGCGCTGACAGTCTGCAACGGCCAGCGACTAACAGCATTAATTTTATAAACAGTGGAGTCAGAACGAGGTGAAAGTAGGAAGCAAATCTCTGCCGTTGACCATGTGTTACTGGTTGGATTCCCTCAGCCGAGCTGTGATTTTGACAGTGGCTGACATTTCCCCAATATAGAACACAGCCCTAAAAATTATGTGTGTTCATCATTCAGGACATATCAGGGAAGTATTTGTGTAAAAAGCCATGGTTAATTTCTATAGTCAACTTGCTAGTTTTGGCTATTTCTTATTTCAAAGATCTCTTATTTGATGGATCTATATTCCACATATGAGTGAGACCATCTGTTTTTTTTTTAAACTTTTTAACTTTTATATCAACTTTTAGATATAATTCACATTTAATAATATGTGCTACTTAAAATAATGTACAAATGTATACACTCGTACAAACAGTGCCGTAAGCACATTTGTGTTCTTTGTAACTGTAAATTTATCTTTTCTAGACTTTTATGTAAATCAAATATACAGCATACAGCTTTTATGTTGACTATTTTCCAAGTTAAAGTTTAAAAATCAATCCACATGGCTGAATATTTCACCATTTTTCTCCTTTTGGTTATAAAGTAGCATTCCATCCAACAGAACTTATTCACCCTTATATTTGGAAGTATACATTTATATGAGGTTTTGGGGGGGGGGTGTTAATATTAAGTTATGCTGCTATAAATGTTAAGATCCATATTTTACATAGTTACATGCTTTCTTTTCTCCTTAATAAATTATAAGAACTACTAGCATTATTTTTGTAATATTCTATAAAATTTTTGGTGAATATTCTATAAAATGTTTCCATAAAGGCTATATAATTTGACATTTTGTAAAACGATATTGGAAGTTTCAGTTGCTTCATATACTTGCCAACTTATCAAAATTTTCCATTTCAATTATTCTAAAGGAGATAGTCAAATCTTTTAGAGATTTAATTTTTATTTACATAATGGTCAATCATAGTGAGCATATTTTCCATGTGTATATTGTCCATTTATAAGTATATGTTAACCATTTGTATATTGTATTAGGTAAAAGAAATCTGTTCATATTCTTTCCATTGTAACTGGGTTCTTTATCTTACAAGGAGATTGACTATACATTAGTACGGAATATTTATCTTTTGCCTTTTCATTTTGGCTAGCATCATTCTTGTTGCTGCTAATGGCGTCCATGTTGCTGCTAATGGCATGGGTCATCGGGGAAATGGTGGGAGAAATATGGAGACCACAAAAATGTAAATAATACATTTAAGTAATAATTTATACATAATAATAATTTAAAAAGATAAATAATAATTTAAATAATCATTTAAAAAAGTTATGGTTAAGAACTGAAACAGTGATAAAACTCCCAACAGCGTTCATATTGTGCATTCCATTATCTTTCTAGTCAATCCTGGATTGCGCTGAACCAGTCACCTGAGGTTCAACAGATAAGGCCTACTACTTCTCTTGGACTCTTTCACTTAGAGAAAGAGTTCATGCAGCACATTGTCACAGTAGAAAAAGCTTAGAATGCGAACGGGCTATCGTGCCCATCTGAAATTTTCTTTGGCCACTCAGTCTACAAAAGTGTAGCGAATGCCTAGTAGGGATGAGGCCTAGGGCTCCTTGAAGGCTGCCCAGTCATGAACAAATCACTTCTTTCATGGTGTCCAGTGAGAAAGACAGCTGCTGAAGGCATGAGCACGACCTTGGAGCCTGTCAGAGAACTTGGAGATAGGCCTGGTCCAGTGACTCTTTCTCCTGACAGCCCATCGTACTAAACCAGTAGTTTCCAAACTTCAGAGTTCATGAAATCACCTAGGGAAGGGATCCTGTTTAAAATGCAGATTCGAACCTCCTAGGTCTTGGTGAGACCCAAGATTGAGTTTTAGTTAAGTTCCCTGGTTGTTCTGCTATTTCTGGTCTGGGGGCCACATGTTGAGAGATAAACTCTAGAATTGTTCAATATGGTCTAGTCACACGTAGTGATGGAGCACTTGATGCATGTGACACTGAAGGTTGCTATGGGAGGATGGAAAAGAGCTCATTTTTAAATACTGAGTGTATGATGCATTGATAGTTCCAGCTGGATTGGGTTAAGTGAAGTGTAGTTGTATAAAGACTTTCTTTTTACATTTTTAATGAAATCACATGATGTGACTTTCTATTTGACACTGTGGCTCTGAAGGACTCCCCACTTCTTTAAAACACCCATTGAGAATCCACTTCAAGTTTACTCCACTCAGGTAGTGCCAGTGTAGGGTTAGCTAAGAGTAAATTGTAATAGGAAATTACAGACACTCCCAGAAATAGATTTTTCTTCATGGAAATGCCTATCTTAGAAATGTTTCTATTACTCAAAATATTGAGATTTTTGTCAACATTCAGATTTCTGTGTATATGTGTGATTCATAATATAGGCCTCCTCCTACATGGATGAATATGCATCTAAGTGTTGGATTAATCATCTGTGATTAACTTCTTGACAAATACAGATGATGGATGAGAATGCTGTTATTATATCCAAAGTAGAATGTAATTGTCTCATGGTTCTTGCATAGTCTGCTCTGTTTTTTCCAGTAATTGTTTCCCTGCTCTGCGTTTCAGTTTTTGGAAGTTTCTATTGGTATCTTCAGGTCCACTGATTTCTTTCCTCAGCTGAGTCCACTCGGCTAATGAGCCCATTAAAGACATTTTTCATTTCAGGGTTCTTGATTTCTAGCACTTCTTGATTTCTTGCTTAGAATTTCTATCTCCCTGCTCCCATCACCATGTTGCGTTGCCTGTTGTCTGCTTCTTCCATTAGAACCCTTGGCATGCTAATTACAGTTATTTTAAACTCCTGGTCTGACAACCCCACCATCCCTGAATCTGGCTCTGATGTGTCTGTCTCTTCAAATTGTGGTTTTCTGTTTGTTTGGGGGTTATTTTTTTGCCTTTTATTATGCCTTGCAATTTTGTTGGAAAAAGCTGGCCAGGATGTATGGAGCGACAGGACTGATGACAAGAGCTTTAGTGATGCAGTGCTAGGAATGTGAGGGGCGGGGGAGCATTCTGTTGTCAGCTGATTAGACCTCTATGTCCTGGGGACTCCGCCCCTGACTTTGAACTTCACCAGCTACCCGGCCACTACCACCCCTACCTCCCTAGGTGAGACAACAAAGAGGGGGCTGTTGTTGGTTGCTTTCCTTTGCCCAGGTCAGTCAGGTCTGAATAAACATCCAGACTGAGTGGCTTTGGTGAAATCATTTCTTTGAGGATGTCGGGAGCTGAGTGCTCTGCTGTCTTTCCAAATGGCTCTGCTCCCCACACCCCCTGCTGAGGGTCGGGAGTGGGGGAAATGTCACCATAAGAACCCGGTAGGACTCCTGCAGGTAACACTCAGAAGTCTGGGAGACCCTGCAAGAGCAGGCCCTCTGCGGTTTTCCTATCTCAAACTTGTCCACACTGAAGCTCTGGCAATTCGTCATTTACAGTTGAGGTTTTCCTGCGCAGTATGGTTCCCAGGGAGGTTTCTGCTCTGGTGAGTTGCAATTTTCAGTCTTTGCCTCTCCGCTTCTCCAATTTCGGGGGGGCAGCAGTTTGACCTCTGACTGCAGTTCTCTGAGGGCTATAGGAAACAGTTGTCAATCAGTTTATTTAGCGTTTTCTCCCTTGTTATGCGGATGGGGATGACTTAACAAATTCCTTACATGGCAGGCTGGAAACGTTAAGTTCTCAAAATAGAATGTATAGCCAAGAAGAACCCAGCTAAAATCTGTCAGGCAAAGCATTCTCATAATTGGGAGGCAAAATTTGACCAGGCTAACATTTTGGGTGGGTCAGATCACTGAGAGTTTGATCATTTTGGTAATAGGGCTGAGTATTTCATTTGTTAAGTCATTGTTAGTTTTTAAAATGGATGGACATATACCACCATTCATATTCCCAAATGAAATACATGATGAAATTATGAATAACGAGTGTTTTTCTTAGGCATTTTTGGCTTGTATTTTTTTTTTTAATGTTCAATATCCACACTCAGGGAAATGCAAATCAAAAACACAATGAGGTACTACCTCATGACAGTGAGAATGGCTTGTGTTTAAAAAAACTAGAAACAAATGCTGGTGAGGATGTGGAGAAAAACCCTCTTCTGCTGCTGGTGGGAATGAAAATTGGTCCAACCACTATGGAAAGCTGTGTGGAGGTTCCTCAAAACACTGAACATGGAGCATCTACCATATGATCCAACAATTCTACTCCTAGGACTCTATCCAGACAACACAAAAAGATGAATCTGCAAGGAAACCTGCACTTCTATGTTTATTGCAGCACTGTTTATAATAAGATATGAAAACAACCTGAATGCCTCCAAACAGTTGAATGAATCTAAAAGATATGGCATTTATACACAATGGAATACTACTTGACAATCAAAAGCAATAAATTCATGCCAATTGTGGCAACAATGAATGGAGCTGGAAGGGATAATTCTAAGCAAAAAAAATTTGGAAGGAAAACAAATGATTGTTTTTCCTTACTAGTGGAATATAGAGAAGCTAAGCATAGGGACACATAAAGGCAAAACTGGAAAGCTGACCCTAGAGCTGAGGCATACAGTAGGGGAGAGGTGTCAAAATGGGGAGGAAAGAGCACAAGGGACTATGATGATGATATTGGGTGCTAGGGCGATGGGCGAATCACAGGGGCTACAGCTGAGAGAAATCAAATACTGTCCCCAAACGAATGATTTAAGAAAATAAATAGAATCATTAAAACAGAAACAACCAAGCCTGCTGTTGCCGCTGAGTTCTCAGCAGTCCTTGGAAGTGGTAGGATTGTTTGCAGTATGGAGGTGCACTTTGGATAGTCTTTTTGAAGGCTTCTGTCACATTTTTTTTTCTGTATTGTGGGGAGAAGAAGGGGAATGAAGTAGGTAGCCATGGTTATGTGTACGTTCCAGGTTACCAGACATGAAGAGTTCTGGTTGACATTAATGCCCGTACTTGGTCGGCAACTGATCCCAGACTGTGGTAGGGGGCAGGAAATTATGGCAAGATGCTGAACAAACATTCTACCTTTTTATGGCCTGGGTGCACTAGTTGTAGGGTTAGTGCCATGTAGAGATTCCATCAATATAGATGCAGCAGCTATTCTGTCCATGCACCATGCCAGATTTGGGGAAGACAGTCATAAGCTAAGGACCATGCAACCTTCTGACATACCAGTGTCTCTGGCCAACTGGTAAGCAGACACTTAGGATGCAGTGTGATATGTTTTCTGTACCGGCAGGTATGAGGAAGGAGAAGGTTCCAGAATTTTTACATCAAAGAACAATCTGATTAGAAAGGGAGGGGCAAACACTTGTTTTAATATGGTATCAGTATTGCAAACCCAGTTTTTTACTTGTGTTGGTAGCTAGAGAGTGGCTGAGAAGATGGTGAGTAAAATAAGACATGAGTAGCAGGTAGGTAGGCAGGGAAGAGGCACCAGTCTTTCCTAATTACACATTTCGATCATCTGTGGACAAGAGGCAGACCACCCAAATATTTAGTGGTATGAAACAACCACCTCTTCCCTTATCTATCATCACAGGCTCTGGGGGTCAGTAGTTGGTACGACATGTTGGGGAGGAACTACTTTCATTCTGCGTTGCCTTCATGATCACTTGGGAGGCCTCAGCTAGCTGGGGTAGCTTGAGTTGGTGTGATGACCTGGGATGAGTTGATGGCTGGACTAGGCAGGGCTGTTGACTTGAGGAACTACCTACGGTTTCTCTACGTGGCTTGACTTTTCACAGAATGGTCACTGGGTTCCAGAGACAGAACCCAGAGGGAACATTGATGAGACAGGGTTCCAAAAGGCCAAGGAAGAAACTGCCGGGCCTTTTCTGATTGACCCTCAGATGCTACAGATACCGTGGGGTCCAGGCTTGGAAATTCACTCCATCACAGGATGCTGGCAGAGTGGTATGTTTGGGGCAACACAGTCAACTTTGACTGGAGCATGTGATCCCTTGGGAAACCATTTTACTTCTTTCCCAAAAGTTATGCTGTAGGGAAAGACATTTTTTTCTATTCTGTACTGGGCCACCTGTACATACTGCAGAGTACATACTGCAGAGCTCATGGGTTCTGGACTCAGCAAGACCTGGTTCACTTTGCTTCCTTATTTTCTTTGTGCATTGCACAGATTCAAGAGTGATAACTTAAGAATAAACAAAACATAAAATTTTACATGTTGGATAGTATTTTTGTGCTCCCTTTGGTGAATTTTTAAAACAAGAGCGGAACACTTAATCTTTCTCTCACTTTAAAGCACAACCGTGTGACTGCATCCTGTGGGAACTCTGATGGATTCTTTTTCTGTTTTGGATTTGCTTTCTGAATGTCCATGGTCCTCACATGAATATGCTCGATCCCACCTCTGGAGCTTCAGAATGGATGCCTGTGTGGGTAGTATTTTTCTGGTGAATATAGTTTTTCACTTTTATAGCTTTTTGTTTTTCAGTTTGAAAAATGGCATTAATATACTATTTTTATGGTTTTGTTGTATTTCTTGAAAATATTTTGCTGAACCTTCCCTCCTAATTTTGAACAAATAAAAAGCCTGCCCTTTGGAGAATGAAGGAGAGAAATATTTTTCAGCGGTTCTTTTTTAAAAATTAAATTAATTTTATTTTACATTGTTGCCTACCCTAGGGTTCTTCCACCACCGTATCACCCGTGAACCATCATCTAAATCCTTTGTACCCATCCCTCCCCCCATTCCCCCTCTCCACCTCTCTTGCTCTCTGCTTCAGTTCCGCTGACAGTTTTAAATTTTTCTTGTTCGTTTGTTTGTTTTCCCTTTGTCCCTCATATAAGTGAGACCATCCTGTATTTCTCTTTTACTTTCTGGCTTATTTCCGCTAACATGATTCCTTCTAGCTCCAACAATGTGGCCACGAATGACATTAGTTTGTCTTTTTTGATTGATGAATAATATTTCATCATGTACATATACCACAGCTTTCTGATCTATTTGTCTATTTGGGGGCATTTGGGTTGCTTCCATATGCTGGCTGTTGCAAATAGTGCTGCAATAAACATCCGGGTACAGGTGTTCTTTTGGATTAGAGCTTTTGTAACCTTTGGGTAAATTTCTAGAAGTGTGATTGCTGAATCAAATGGTAGTTCCATTTTCAATAGTTTGAGGACCTTCTGCACAGGTTTTTTTTTTTTTTTTTTTTAGTGACTGGAACAGTTTGCATTTCCACCAGCAGTGTATGAGTGTTCCTTTCTCTCCACATCTTTCAGTGGTTCCTGAAGCAAGTTTCCCTCAGTCTAGTTTTATCACTCTCCAAATCACTTGCGATAAGGCAACCTCCAACCTGCAAATTGGGGGACTGAGAAATATTTGAAGCCCACATGTGGTGCTCTGGGATTTTTTCCTTCTAGACCTTTATCTGGTATATATTATACATATATGTATTTTTTTGTATATACTACCACCAGTTCTGCAAAACACTGCCCAAAGGCAAAGCCCAGAAATGTCAGTATATTCATCTTATCCCTTTCTTGGTATAATTACTCTTGCATCCAATTCTTAACAACTGCGTAACATGCAACTCTGCGCCTTTTATAAGAACCCACAGGGATCATATCAAACACATATTCTTTCAGTCAGGATTCTATCCAGTCAGGATTAAGTGCTTTCCTTTTTCCATAACTTCTTCCAGTTTCTGTTTTCCGTAGTTAAGTGAAGACCCTTGTTGTGGCTCACAACACGTCACCTGCAGGCAGCTGTTTTGGTTCCTTATTGCTGCATAACAAACCAAGTCAAAACTCATCACTTGAAAAAGCACCTTTTTAGTCTCACTATTCTGTGCCTTGGATGCTGGCTTCTGTTGGGTTCTCTCAAGACGGTGGCTACTGGGGCTGGAACACCAGGATGGCTGACTCCATCATCCGGTGCCTTGACTTAAGAGCTGCGCTCAGTAGGGCCCCAGGCTCTAGGATTTTCCCCTCTCTATGTGATGTCTCCAGCAGGCTGACTAGATTCTTACAAGGTGGGTCACTTTGGGTGGGTCACGTAAAGGTGTTAAACAGTCAGACTTCACAAATCACTTCCACTGCATTTTATTGGTTGCAAGGAATGGTAGGGTTGCTAGATCCGGTGTGGGAGAGGACCACAGAGAAGACTGGGTGGGGGAGGAAAGGTGCATTGGGGAGTTGCTTGGGATACCGACTGACTCCCTTTTACTCTCATCTTCTGTGTTTCTTCCCAAGGTACTCAATACCTCAAGTCCATACTGTTTCTCAAGGAGTTTGTATCTGTGTGTGTAAGAGGTCTTGGGGTGCCATGCTTCTCGCATGCTACTCCCATGGCCTAAGATGCCCTCCTCGGTAAGAGATGCGCTCCTTCTGCTGACATTTCCTGGTAAAAAAAATGTTACCCTCACTGGTGAGGCCTTCCTTAAACGGCAGAGGGGCAGCTCTACTCTGACGCCAAGGTAATTCCATCTGACCTGACAGCATGTATTAGCTGGTTTGAGCCTGTCCCTCAAACAGTTTTGAGGTCTCACAAGAGCACGGGTCTGTCTTTTTCCATTGTTCTATACTCAGTGTTTTAGTCTCGGTTATTCCAGAAACTGATCTGAAGATGAGGCAATAAGCTCACGAGGAAGAGCTTGTGAGACAGGGAAGGAAGATGTTGTAGAACGTGATAGTGAGCACGCTGGTGCCGTGGGCAATTGGAGTTGACATCACCGGGCACTTTTGGGAGGCTGTACAGAACTCCTTTCAGACTCATCCTACCCAAGGGTAATGAATTTGGGATATTTGTCCACCACACCCAGTCCTTCATTGATGGAGGACTGTGAGGTGTTGTTCATGCAGGAACATTCTCAGAGTGCAGAGTCAGATGGTTGCCAAGAGAGTAAATGGTATGTCAGGGCCTGGCACGAGGTGAGGAGAGAAGGGGTGGATGGGGGTTACCCAGGGCACCTGTAATAGCCAATGCCTAGAAGATGTGCTCTGATCAATAAATGTTGGTTGAATGACATCAGAAAATGAGTGAAGCTTGTGTTTTGTTTGTTTTTTTTTCCAGGATGGTGGGGCTCGGCCCAAATCAAGAAAAATTAAAATGCCTTTTCCTTCATTAAAAATTTTTGTTTGCTTTAGAAAATGGCTATTTTAAACCAGAACTTGCAACGTCTGTTGACATACTCGGTGCTCTTTTATTGTTTTCCTTCCCTGTGTCCGTTCAGCTTTTCTGGTTAAGTTGTCCTAAACAGTATTGCTGGAGTACAGTGCAGCATATGACAGTACTTTGCTTTTGAACACATTCTACAGGAGATGGGACATATTCACCCTAGAGATAGGGGTTTCAGGGATCTGGGCAAGTGAGATTGGCATCTGTCTAAAGGTTTTGGCACACGTCGCACTAATGCATTTACTGGTGTGTCATTTGTTCGGGAACTGCGTCTGCAGTTATTGGAGGATTTGTGCACTGAGTGTTGCAAATTACTCCTTCATATATACATATATACATTCAGTTCTGCCATGGACAGGCTTCTGCAAAACTGCTGCTATCCTTTGCTACTATTTTAATTAATTATTTGCTTCATGCCGCTTGAAATTCAGGAGCACAGAGTTACTTTAAAAATTAAAAGGACAAACATTCAAAAAGTTCCTTCGCATACATTGGTGCTTCCAGAACAGTGATGCTGAGAAAGGACATATTTGTTAGTGTTCAGAAAAGCACATCTCCCTGGACTTGTTAACACAGGTGGGCTGTGACTTGACTTCTACGTTCATTTGCGTAGCTTCCGTTAAAGGATAGATGCTCTCAAACTGAGGTGAATGTCAGAATTACCTAGAAGCTGGCCGCAAGTGTAGGTTTCTGGACTCCATCTTTCTGAAATATTTAAACATTCAAGTCAGATCATTCTGAGGCTCTCGCCAGGCTGGGGCTTCTATCTAAAAGGCATGAAAACCATTTGGCCTGCCTGGGGTCTGGTCCCCCTTGCTCATTAACGCCAAGGCTATGTCTCCTATTGAGCTTTGTGGCGTGTTGACTCCATAGCCTTGCTATTGAGCAGAAATCTTAGAATCATTCAATCAGGGTGTGACAGAGGGTTTCCATCAGATGGTGTTCCGTTGGCAGGTAGCTTTCTGGAGGTTTTCACATTTAATTCTTACAACAACCCTGTGAGGAAGCGCTTATTGTCCTCATTCTATAGATGAGGAACCACGTTCGGAGAGGGATGGTAACTTGCCCAAAGTCAAATGGCAAGTAACTGGTAGAACTGGGATGAAGGTCCAGTTCATTGTGCTTCGATGTTCAGGTTCTTTGCAAGACCAAAAAAACTCTTCTCCAGCCACCTTCCAAGCCAATGTCCAATATGAACTAGTACTTAATGGGGTCGGGTAGGAAAAGGGGGGGGGTGAAGTTTGGTTCTTTCTAAGCCAGGTTTGATTGAGTCTTCTATTTATTCCCCCTCTTGCTCTGATCGTACCTTTGCTCTTAATTATTTCCTAATTCAAAGTCAGAAGTACCAAGGTGGTGGGCGAACTGCCAATATCGGTGGTAAAAACACTTCAGTTTCTTATTCTTTTCCCTTAAGCTCTCCCCTAGATGATCCATCTCTTTGCCTCAATTCTCCAATTAAATTTTACAGTGGAACCTGACTTAAGTGGGATGAAGCCCTTGGCTGGAAACTGGGTGACAACGAATGATACATGCTGACTTTTCAAAAACTGGAGTTTTTTTTTTTTTTTAAAAGATCAGAATAACTATAGTTGAGTGAGTTTGGAGCAGTTACAATAAATAGAATTCTTATGTTCAAGAGGGATTTAGAAACGCATTAGGAGGCAGCATTGCAAGAGTTGACACAAGACGAGGTCAAGATATATATGGGGATTTCAGTTCTACTGGAGGTCAAGGTGAGAATATTTTCAAGTAGCATCAAAGGGAACATGAAAAAATAGTCTTAGAGATAAATGTGAGACGCGCAAGGCATGGATCACTCCAAGATCGCTGGTTTGGGTGCCTTTTGGGGATAAGAGGAATTAGGGCTGATTACACTTAGATTCCTTCCTGCAAATTGTCCTGAAGCGAAGACAGCTGTCAAAGTCGGGCAGGTCATCCGATAAGAGACCAAAGTATGTGCCAAGAGGTGTGCTGGAGTCATACGCGATCACAGCCAGAGCAGAGTCCTCAGTGGCTGCTCCGAGTGGGAAGTCCAAGTAGAAAGTTGGCAAAGGCCCAAGTGAATGTTTGCTCAGGAGGGTGGTGGTGGGGTTGTTGACCAGCCAGCAAAGGCAGAGTGCACTTTGTGTCATTGTAGCTATTTGTGATCACCCTCCCTGCATCCCACAGCACTTTCCTCACCCCTTCCTCTCTGGAATTTTGGTGTTTTTCCTTCCTTTTCTCTTATATAACAGAAAACTCCTAGCTAATGGCCGGTTGGCCTCCAAGGGCTCCAAAGTGATAGGCTGTGACGAGCTAGGTTAGATAGGTCTCTGCTACCTCTTCTGATGCTGATTGGCATGATTATTCATCAAACCTCCTTAACAGTATCCCTTGGATATGTGAGAAATTCCACACTCACTCCATTCTCTACAAGCCGGTATTGTCTCTTCCCCCTTTTTGGTGCCTAGCTTGAGAATTTTACAGTAAAATGACAACCTTTTCTCTTTCAAATTGAGACACAAGGGTGAACCCCTGGGATTACAGAGATGTGAAATTTATGTATAAATACATTATTTAATAAAAAAGTAAACAGAATAAAATTGAGACACATCATTTTAGCCCTCCTCAATCTGATGCGGAGAACCCGTCAGTCAGGGTGTGAAGTAGAGGAAATCACTTAGGATGCATGTTTGAGAAGTTGGAATTGATTTTTGATGGTGCCATGGTAAGGGAGTTGAGGAAAAATGCCCAAGGTGGAACAGCTGTAAATTAACCTGTCAGTGACGTGTCTAAAACTGGAAACTCCATGGAGGCAGGATCTGTAGCTGTCTGCTTTATTACCAAAATTCACCTTCTCAGCAAAATTCCTTACACTTAGTAGGTGCTCAATAATTATGTAGTGAATAAAGGCTTTTGGTCGTAACTACTAGATACCATTATAATAATTCAGTCTGTTGAGGCTGGTCAAGTTCACATTCACCTTACACTTTGAGTCTAGCTTTCCACATCATTACTTTCTTGTGTTAATGGTAGGTTCTCTCTCTCATCTGCTGAATTTTAAGCATCTTCAGGCAGACACATGGGATAGCTATCATTATCTTCAGAGCTCTATTCCTAGCACAGTGGGCTATATGTAGTAGGAAATTAGTACATAAATAACTCTCATCATAATAATATGACTTCAAAGGGAAACTTTCCGCTTTCTCCAAGAGATAATGTAAGAATTTTTTGGATCAAACTTTAAGAAATGATACAAACGTGGCCTGTAATGATTACCTTGGGCTGATAAATGCTATTACTCTCCAGTGGAAACTGAACATTCTAGTCTGATGCTGATGACGATGGGGTCATTGGCATCTCACTTGAACAAATGTAGGTTAAATTTTGAAAGGATATGCTGAAGTGATAAAACTGGAAGAAGATCAGCTTTTGATGGTCTAAAACGTGCATAGTTGGTGAAATATTTGCCAGGGTATTAGAAAGATAGACAATTCATTTTCTTAAGGAAAGGATTTAAATCACACCTCTCTCTGTTGCAGACATGGATTGCCATTTCTAGAAGGGATGTATTAGAACCTACTGGGTATATGTTTTCCAATTATTGCTAGTTTATGTAAATTATTTCACAACAGAAATGGCAAAGTCAGGCTTGTGTCAAACAGCAGAAGCCAAAACATAGGGCAGCTGAATAGCCTATTTTCTTGATTTTTATCGGAGGTTAAGGATGATGGATCTCTAGTAATGAGGGGGGTCCAAGAGAACCCTTCTTGATGAGATGCCTGAATTAAGAGGGAGCCTGGTAGGGGTGAAGATTCCTGACTTTGATGCAGACAGGTTGGGTTTCAGCCCTGGGTTTACGCACATGCAAGTTTAACTACTTTATGCCTAGGCTTTCTTCTCTAGAAAATGGAGATAATAATAGATACTCATTGATTTTTATGAGGGTCATGTGAGTTCATATCTGTAAAAGCACTCAAAATGGTGCCTGCTACGCCCTAGGACATAGACGAGTTTTCTATCATCATTAACTTATGACCTCCATTTACACCAAAGAGATAGCAGTCCAGGGTGTCATGCGTCATTATATAGAAGGCCACAGAATCTGGGTCAGAACCTAGTTCTGCTCATTGTAAACCCAGGGCTGCTTTTATTCTGCCATGATGCCTTGCTGTATAAATGAAGTGGTTTCAGTAAAATCCAAGAAAGTCCCACATTTTTAAAGGTGACAGCCCAAAATAGCCAATGGACCTTATGTCTGGGATCAAAAAGTATATATACTGCTTTGACCCTAGGTGTTGTTGCAGATACATTGGTGCCTTACCCATGCCACCTCCACTCACCAGCCCGGGGTGTGCTGTTAGCGTCTCTCTCTAAGTGCCAGAGTATCTGCTGGGCTATGGGCTTTCTCTTGACCTTTGCATAGAGGGACCAGGAATAGCTTATAACCCCTTGGGGCCTCTGCTCCTGCCAGTAGTGGTAGAAAAGATTTGAAGAGCAAATACTTCAGCTGTTTGCCCCTAAGATGAGATGACACCAAGTTGGTTCCTCCTCATCTCCCCTCCAACCCCTTCTCTGAGAGGAATAAAAGTGGTATTTTCTGGGATCATAAATCCTTGTCTCACGGTCTGCCTGACCTCACTGAATGATGGTTAGAAATAAGCAAGAGGTCTAAGTGCTCTGTGGTTTTAGGATAAATACACCCAAATCATTGTTTGGTGTTCTAGAAAATCTAAACCAACAAAGACCAGCTGGGAGGTGCCTCAGAGAATGTAGATACATTTTTTACTTTTCTCACCTGCATTTCCATGTACTGCATGTTGCCCTTTACGCCCCTGCCGTTAGCTCTTGGTTTTGTTTCTGCTGGGTGAGCTTGCCTTTCTCTTCAGCCTCCTCTTCCGGCTTCCAACAGTAGCTCTTTCTCAGTCTGGCCACCCCAGTGTGGCGGGGAGAGGGAACTCCCGTGGTGGTTCACCCGACCATGAGTCTACCTCACGAGCTCTGCTCGCAGGCATGTGCTCAAGGACCAGAGTCTCTAGCCCTAAACCCTGAGGCTCAGCGTTGCACCCCACCTTTGTAGGCCGCACAGTAAGAAGCCAGCATCCTCCAGGGGCCACTGACTGCATCTGGACACACGGTCTGACCAGGCCCCCGACCGACTCCACCAAGGCTGAGCGGCCAACATGGCTGCTGTAGAGTGAGCGCCTTCGGAGGCTGGTGACTTGTGGGCTGTGCACCCCCTGGATGGCCTGGGCAGATTCCTGAGTTCTTGAAATGAACCTGAAGATTTGTATTTCTTGATTTGCATGACTGTGTAGGGTTTTCTGGGCTGAGTAGTGAGACATTTCCAGAAATGACCTCAGCAGACATGCTTTTAGAGTACCTTTCCTTTTACCTTTAGAGTAACTTTCCCCCTTGTTATATATATATATATATATATATATATATATATATATATATATATATATATATATATATATATATATATATATATATATATATATATATATATATATATATATAT